>JBBPUC010000530.1:4128-16882 GCA_038094375.1 Tubosaeta aff. heterosetosa
ATGGTACACCTGGTCAAAGGTTCCATGTGGAGTTGACAACACAGCTGTTCAAGATGCTGAGTGGGAGAATTTAGTGAGGAATAGAAATGAGATGTACTGGTTATATTGTACATGGCAGAATACAACAATCAAAATAGATAATAGAAGATATGTACATATACAAGAAAGGCATGTCAAGAATGTGTCCACAACAAGTGAACAAGTGATGGTGAGTGAGGGATGGCAATCAGAACACATGAATCAAAAAGAGCGCATGAAGAAATATATAACTATATACAAAACATATGGCACACAAGCTAGTCCTTTCACCATATCTCTTCAAGCTGGATCTGAAGCTGCAATATCTCCACCTGTTGAGCAATCAAATTCTCCTTGGCAAGTTTGAGCTTAATGTCTTTTTGCTTGAGGTCAAGTTCTTGACAATATTTGATATCAGTGTTAGCATGCTCTGTGTTAAACTGCTCCTTTTGGATATCCAGCTCTTTGTCTCAAACAGCATAGTTTGTACAATGGTCATCAGCCTCTCCAATTGTGGTCTCAGCCTCCTGGGTAAACTCACTGAATTTTTTAAAGAGATTGTTTTTTATGTGTGCTAAGGTGGAAAGTGGCTTTTTTGCAGTAGAGGAGTTGAGCTTTGAGGTCAATGAGGAAGAGGCACTTTTGGAGGACTTTGAAGACTGAGGTGCCAGTTGTGTATATGGTGTCTGTTGATGAAAGGCAGAATGACCATCTGAGTTGGAGGGTGTCTTCAAACTAATACCACTAGTGTGTGGTGTCAATGTCTTTGACAGCAAAGTGCTAAATTGCCCAAGCTCAGGACAGCAAGCTGTTTAAGACAATACACAACTCTAAGCCATCTGATAAAGCTATTCATCACCATGGTACTTGTGTACATAGTCAATACTCACCATGTTGCTTGTCATTGCAGAAAATGACACCTCTTCCTTGAGCTCATCAATAAACATAGATACAGTATATCACTGAAGTGGTCTGCTAGCTGGTCATCTTGTGTCTGTGAATGCCAGCTATTGTCATCCACCGGCATATCTTCATTATCATTGAACATTCCCAGGATATCCATAGCACTGTCATTTGTGGCCTCAATCTCAAGTTTTTCATCACCCTTGTCAATGCTTTTCTGTTCCATGGTATAGGATAGGTCATTCTGATGGCTGGATGTTGCCTGCACAAAAGAGAGGAGATTTTGTGAATGATCAATGGTGGAGTCAGATAAGACAAGTTTACTATTGATCCTGAGGATCCCACACCAGATCCAATCAATATTGTGATAGAAAGGGAATTCTCTGACAACTTGAGCTGTAAATGATAATAAATCCTATAGTGATAAAAGGTATAGATGCCAGACAATCTACAAAGTAAATTTGAGCTAGGGTTGTCAGGAGAGACACTAACGCCAGTCTGCTTGAATTTGTCTCACTGTCTTTCTTCAATACTCTTTTTGCAACCTAGAGATAAACTGCTCAGGAGCAGATAGTGAGTGATGTGAGAACTTACACATTTAGTTTATTTGCCACAGATGTAATATGTATATCTACCAGGGTTTCTGTTGTCATATCCTGGAGCTTTGTCGCAAAATATATATTGTGCTATCACCTTGTGGACATCTCTCTTTGTCTTTCAATTATGCTTTGGCAGCTCATCATCATCATCAGAAGAGTTGGGAGGATCAGGGGGGCAGCTTTGGCATCAGTGGTGTTGGTATTTGTAGCATTGCTACAAGAGTCATAATACAAAATGTGCTGGTTGTGGGGGTGAATTACTAGCCATGTCACTATCTTCTGGACATGGCTCTCATTCCAGGTGATATTTGGTGATTTTGGTACAGTATCAGAAGCTCTTGCTTTGCCCTTGCCTTATGTATTTGTTTTTATTGCAACCTTGATAGAGGAGGGGAGCTGAGCATTGGCCATGGGTGGTGGAAGTGCCTTTCCTAGTATTGGGTGGGATCCAGATGGGTAATTGGTGGCCATTGTGGGCTTTGTGGAGAGCGTGTGGGCCTGCTGATGGGCAGAGCAATGAAGTCTTTGCATAGGCATGATTTTTAAAGTCTGATATGTTATGCACATGATTTCATAGCCAAATCAGTGGTCAATCAGAGCCCTCAAGGATTTGTGTGAACACCACTATTGTATGATTCCCTAGCCAATCAAAAATGCAAACCAATTTTCTCTAATCCAGGGGTAGAAAATGTATCTACCCCTACTAACTCAAGGAAAGGCCTCTGTCTTCTAGGCTTCTGGGATAACATTCTAACGTATGTAGACTACCTTGGAACTATATGTGCCTATAGATATGTGTAGCCAATCAAAAATGCGAATATATGTATATTTTCTTTCTTACTTTTTTCTCACGTATTTCATATGTTCTTTGGGCTCTCCTGTTCTCAATTTTCAAGTGAACCTTTCACAAACTTTGATCTATGATGTAATATATGTATACTACAGTACTGGGTAGTTGCCCTGAAGAATAGATAAAAGTGGTTGACCACTTTTTTGATTTTTAGCACATATCCATGTGTCCAAAAAGGTATATGTTCTGGATGGACAAAGAGTGGTTATGTAATCTCCAGAACATCACACCAGGTACAGGGATGACACAGGGATTGCCAGGTATGGGTACATTGTATCTATGTATATTTTGCATTACTACGCTACTACACAACAATGCACTAGATAATACATTATAGTGTCTATGACAAGAAAGAGTAGATATTGCATCACCATTGTACTGTAATTAGAGTATTTGTACATCACCCTGCCAGGATCTTGTAGTGATAAATGACATAGGTACCCCATGGGTTCAAGCTGCATAGGTCATGGGTACATAGGTCATAACAAGACAACCCATACCCATACCCACTAGTACCTATACCATAACCCATGGTGGGTTACCCATACCCATGCAGTTCTCTAGATAGCATTAATAGATTAGCCATGCAGATCGAAGAACAAGACAAACAAATTGGTCAATACCAAAACACCAAAAACACTCTTCAATCTTGTCTCTCAAACATCACTAGCAATATCTACTGGGTGACCTCTCTTCTCTCTGGAACTTACCAGGACCTATATGAAACATGGGACTGGACAGATCTTTTATAGCATTGAATCCTCTAGCTGGAACAACAAGTCCAGCAACAATATTCCAATTTGGAAGCCAGACCTTCCCAACCATCAGTCTACACTCCAACTCTTCACCCTACTTTCTTCTCTCTTTTCCATACCAACTTCGAAATTCCGGATCTCCATTTAGATGACAACACCACATCTAGAGTTGTACATCAAGAGTCCCCCAGACAACACAAATCTCTACATCCCATATAGAGGATTCATACAGACATACCTCAAACTCCTTCTCACAGTAGAAGGGAATGTAGAAGACTTTCTTGAGCAGATGCCAAGAGTCTGGCTGCTACTAGTGTTCTATGGTGCTCCATATGTAGAACCAGTTAGAAGGGACTGACAGATCCTTACTAGGGAGTACTAAAGACTACCTTACAGATGATCTAGATAATTTTAATTTCTGTGGGACTTTTTTGTACTTATATGTTGCTCCACAGAACATTCCGGTGACTTCTTTTCGTTCCTGTACTATCAAATATTTTGAATCCAATCAAGGAAGAAGAATCCAAAACTATCACTGGTTATCTAGTGATTATAACCTAGATGTATTCCTTATGGTTGTACAAAACCAACCAGTGAAACGATCTCAATCAATAAGATCAACTGCTAGAGGTAAGCCTTCACAAGGCTTTTAGAAAGATAGAAACATCTCTGAGGAGATTGAGGGAAAACTCCAAAGTGAACTTGACTGGGAGCAAACCCAGACAAGACCTTTGGCCTTTATATACTACTCTAACTGTATGTACATGTTGTGACTGGATCTAATGATGAGTCACTAAATATGGTAATACCCTATACCCTATAGATAAGTGTCATGGCAATGCACAGCAATGCATAGCACTGGTATTAGATATGTGAGGTATACATGAGGTTACCTTGTGTAATGCTGTAGTCCATGCGTGATGCGCGTGTAAGGCTGTGGTACAGCCAAGATAGCAGCACAATAAGCATGAGTCATAAGGAGTCATGCTCAAATAAGGTATTGGTGAGTCATGATGGTAACCATGACCAATAGATAAGAGAGATAACGGTGGCAACCATATGAGTCTGAGGTGAGACATCGCCATGATAGAAGGCATGTCACAGGTGTGATGTGAAACATATTGGATAAGACACTACCGAGATAAGAGGTGTTTCATAGGGAATGGAAGCAACTCTGATGTGAAATAGGAGAGTGAGTCATTCCGTGAGTCAAAGATAAGAGCAACACAGCCAAGATAGAGGTGTGTGCCAATAGATATGAGGAATGGTGACTCATTAAAAGTACCATGAGTTATAGATCGTGGATTGGGTGTGTGAGTCTGCACTTATGGCACTGCCAGGCTAGAGCTTGCATCAAGTCAGCACTTACTGTACAGCATAGCTGTTAGTCTTAATAAGATCCAGATAAGATAAGATGGAAGATAAGATAACATTGAGAGAGAAGCATATGGAGGGGAAATATATGGATCTGTAACAACCAGTATCACAATGGTGTCAAGATAATGAGGAAACATAGAATATCTTCTTTCTGAATCAAAACAGGAACTATCTATGGATGGAGAACTGGAAGTGGAGAAAATCCACTGATAATTGGATTGAACAGAGACAAAAGTGGAGAGATAAGAAGAAGAAACAGAGATTCCTAATGAGGCAGGCCAAGACACAGATCTTTGATGCACTAAACAAGATTAACATGAGTCAAACCCAATATGGTCATACTGATTTTCAGTTACAATTCCTGAACTCTATTCCTATCGCCATATTCTTCCCCTGGTAGATAATCACCATGGCTATCTTTAAAATTGAATCAGTGTCAAAATCTAAGATAGGGGCAGCAATGCCCAACTAAGGTATCATAAGTATAGTGACTAAAGTAAGAAGCAAGGATCTCATCTCAGACTGTACTACCAGAGTAGAGACACAACTGAGATGAGAGGAAGAAAGTTTGAAGGTAAAATACCTATAGACACATGTTCACTAAACTCCACTTAACTCCAGATCACTCTGAAGTAGGATAGGCAAAAATAGGCAGCACCACGAGGTAGGAGTGGCTGAGATGATCTCGGAGATGAGTTTGTGTGATGATCAACTATACTAGGAAAGCATAAAGTGAGTCTGAAAAGGATGGGGTAAATATTTGAGGAGATTGCTCTAGAGTTCGTCCTCATGAACTTCAGAGTTCCGGAGTTGCATTTCTGACACTCCCACTTGAGCATTGTCATAGTCCCATTGCCCAAATGAACTTCCAATGTTACTTGTGGGTGAGCAGTTTTGTAAGAATGTTGGCTACCATGTCTCTAGTGTGGACATACTGGACAATCGCTTCTCCCTTTCCAACTAGGTCATCCCATATAAAGTGGTACTTCTGTTGGATGTGTTTTGTCTGAGTATGGAATTGCAGATTGTGGGATAGAATGATTGCGGCTTGGTTGTTGCAGTGAAGAACAGTGGGTTTTGTCTACTGATGTCCGATCTCCTTGAAGAAAGTCTGTAACCAAGCAAGATGCTGTCCAGTGTTGTTAAGTCTGATATATTCCAACTCTGTGGAGGACAAAGGTACTATGTTTTGGAGTTTACTGGACCAGGAGATGGCACCTCTATTGTTAAGGAAAATGAAGCAGGAAACAGATCTGGAGTTGTCCGGGTCTTGTGACCAACCTGCATCTGAAAATCCATGGAAGTCCATGTCTATAGATATTTTGTTTCCGTCAAAATGGAGTTCCATGTCCATAGTAGCACAGAGATAGCATAGTACTCATTTTGCCGCTTCCCAATGACATCTTTTCAGAGTGGAGCTGAAATGACTAAGAGTGCTGACAGAGTAGGCTAAGTCTGGCCATATTCCTAGTATGAGGTACATGAGCGATCCAATCACAGTCAGGTATGACACTCTTGTTCTGTTAATAACCATTTCCGGTATGGTGGTGTTGTCCTCTAGGTCCATGATTGATAGTGAGGAGTTGTGGATCATCAGAGTTTGACACAGAGCAGAGTTCATCATTCCTGTGCATTGGAGAACTGTCTGCACGTATTGCATTTATGACAAGGAGATGGTTTGGAGTTTTCGGTCCCATCAGACTTCTAGACCTAGGATGAATTTGGCTTTGTCCAAGTTGTGCATTTTAAAAGTGGAAGAAATTACAGACTTCATGGAGTTCATGAAGGAGTGAGAGCTAGCTATGAGGAGGAGATTGTCAATGTATACAACTAAGAAACAGACTTGTTCTTTTTGACAGAATACATACAGTATAGGTACATCTCTGCATTGAGTCTTGTGAATCTGATCTCTCCTAACTTTTTGTCTAATGTTTTGTTCCAAGTCCATCTGGCTTGTTTCAATCCATACAAGGATCTCCAGAGTTGCCAGCGGTATCCTGGTTGGATTAGAATGCCCTCCAGAGGCAGAAGGTATAGTTCCTCCTCGAGTTCTCCATTTAAGTAGACTGTAGAGATGTCTATTTGATCAAGTTCCAAGTTGTGCTTGACGGCAAGGGCTACAATGGTCCGGACGGAGTCCAGATTTGCGACCAGAGTGAAGACCTCTTGGTAATCAATTCCTTCCTTTTGGGTGAAACCCCATACTACAATCTGGACTTTATAGCAGTCCACTTTTCTGTTCTCATCATGTTTGATCCGGAATACTGGCTTGGAGGTGATTGGAGTTGCTCCTTTGGGTAGTGGAACCATTTCATAGACATGATTCATGTTCAGGCTTAGAAGTTCTTCCTCAATGGCTGATTTCCACATGTCTACGTCAGGTTGCATGTATGCCTCCTTGATCATCTTAGGTAGTTCCTCTCTACTTGATCCATGAATGATTCTGGCAAAGATGCTTTCATGGAGTTTTTTGTTTAAGCTGTAGAAGGCTCCAGGTAACTCCAGAATTTTGTCATTGGACTTTTCTGTGGATAGGAAATCCTCTATCTCCACTTCTTCCATGGAGTCCTGTTGTTCCCCCCATGTCCTCTGTGCCTCTTCATCCAAGGTCCATTGGTAGTCTCAGTTTTTGTCCACAGGTTTTCATACACAACTGCTTCTACGTGTGCCTCTGACAACATTTGCTGGAGGACATGTTGGGGTTATGGGATGGACTAGAGGTGAAAAGGGTGCCGGAACTTTGATCTCCCTCGGATGGTGGAGATGGAGTTGACTGAGCTTGTCTGCCAAGATTTTGACATCATTTGGCTCGATGGGGCCATCTCCCACTGACTTCAGGCAAGGATTTGTGTCATCGTCATCTTCCTCTTCTAGGGTTAAATCAGAACTGCGAATGATTCCAGTCTCTAGTCCTCTCACTGAATCTTGGATGCACAAGTCTAAGGAGCAGCTTTGGAGTCGGAGATAGTGCCGGATTTGTTGAACGTGACATGCCGGCTGGAGATAATGGTCCTTTGTTCCAAATCGAGGAGTTTGTATGCCAGTTGACCATAAGTGTATCCAGGCAGGACACACTTTCATCCGTGTGACCAAAATTTTCCATCTCATTATTCTTTTGGGATGAGAGTATAGATGATGCATTCAAAGGGGCGGAATAGGGTTGGATCGACAGATTGCTTGAAGAGTGTGTGGTACTGAGTATCTCCTTTGAGGGCAGAGGTCAGACTTCAAGCGGAAATGTATGCGGTGGTGGACATTGTATTGGACCAGAAGGACTTTAGGAGTTTAGAGTCCTTGAACATGGTGTTTGCTAGAAGGGAAAGTATCTGGTTCATGTGCTCAGCGAGTCCATTTTGTTCTGGAGTGTATGGAGCAGAGGTCTCTGGAATGGTGCCATCGCTCCTGAGTACACGTTTGAATTCTTTGTTAGTGTACTCGCTCCCCCCGTTGCTCTGTATAAAACAGATGTGTTGGTCCAAGAACTGTTTGTAGCTGATTTCCATTTGGAACATTTCTTTTACATTGGACTTCCAGTGAAGATAGGTGTCACAGACATTGCTCTTTCATTTTAGGAAATAAATCCATGGGAATCAAGTGTAGTCATCCACGATTAGGAGCCAGTACCTGTAGCCTTCCTGTGATTTTGGAGTTATCAGACCTCCAATGTCCATATGGATGACTTCTAGTGGCATGCTGGTGTGTTTTTTCTTGTGAGATTTAAAGGGTAGCTTCTTCATCTTTCCAGATGTACAGGGTTCACAGAATTCCTCTACTCTGGTGATTCCGTCAATTCCTTGGAGATGACCATTACAGACCATGGTTTGGATGCATGATGTGGCAATGTGACCCAAACACATGTGGAGCACATTTATGTTGATAGAGATGAGGCTGGAGTCCGGGACATATTTCAGAGTTATGTTTGCATGGTACAGTCCACTTTTGTGATGCCCTGTCATGATTGTGTTTCGCCTCTTTTTTATGGAACAAAGGCTGGATTTTTTTGGGGAAGGAGGTGGAGAAACATAGCTTTGCTAAGTGTGGTACAGAGATAAGGGACAGTGCGAACTCCAGTGTATGGAGGACTTCACTGAGAGAGACTTTGTACTGCTTCCCTTGTACGGTGCTTTGTATGATGACTGTGTCTACTCTGATGGCACGGACCATGGAGTTGTCAGTGAATTCAACTAATCAGGGTGGAGAAAGTACAGAGTAGGCAGAGAACCACCTCTGATGAGATACCATGTATGACGTGGCTCTAGAATCAATGATGATCATGGTCTTTGACTCAGATCTGGACGCCAGGTAAGCTTGGATGTTGGTGTATAAAGCATGCTCTATGATCTTGCTAGTTACATTCGTTTTGTCTGGTGGACTGGATGTCAGAGTCAGAGCTATTTCTATAATGTTTGCCAAATCCTTGTACTTCTCCTTTAGCTCTGGCAACCACTGACTTCTACTCCTACATTCCTTTGTATTATGTCTGGTCATCCGGTGGTGCTCACAATACCTCTCCTTTTTCTTCCATTCATTCTTGGTACTGATGGAGTGTGCGGAGTTGAGTTTTTTGGAGAGTTTTAAGCATATGTCTTCCAAAAGTATCCAGATTTTGATGGCATTGAATGGGAGGTTACTTTCATCAATTGTGTTGATGACCAATGATGTGAACATCTTCCACTCCAGAGTTGTCAGAAGGGAGTTCAGGAGTATGAATGCAAGTATCTTTGAGTCGACAGAGTATTTCATTCTGGCGAGATGGGACTCAAGCAACTGGATAGATGTGATGTGTTCGGAGAGGTCAGAATTTCCATCCCACTTGGAGGAGAAGAGTTGGCAGTAGGAGTAAAAGATGGAGGGGAGGTCAGACTTTTGGTAAAGTGTGGTGTAAAGTAGTTGGTAGTTGTTAAGGGTGGGGTGTGAGGTAGACTTGTCCCAAGGGGTTCGTGGATAGGTTCAGTAAAGAGAAGGGGTAGCTTGACGACACTTAGCACAAGGAGAGATCAATCCGATGTAAAACTGGACTGAAATGAATGGTGATGATGAATCCGGTCTTATCGCAACCGGATAGACAATGGTAGACAATGGGGACGATGATGAGATCAAAGACAAGACAAATTTTCAAGTAAGAGAGAGATCAAGAGATAGATAGATTTGCAATCATAAGGTACAAGGCTTTATAGTCCAGGTATTTCCCAAGACTGTCAAAGTATGTCAAGGTAGAATGATCTGAAACAGGAACATCTTTCTGCATCATCAATAGTCAAGATGATCAAACCAAATCAAAACAGGAGAAGATAAGTATGACAGAGAGATGAAACATAAGAAAACAAGAAATAAATCATGAATAAGATGTCTGATCCAGATACCTCATCAGACTGTATGGACTCTCTAGATACCAACAGTCCAAACTGGACTCCACCTGGATAGACATAGATAGACACGGGACACGAAGGAAAGTCTTGAGCAACAAATGACAATACCTAGAATACCTGTAGAATGTCCCCTACAAATGTAGAGAGCCTTGGGCTCCTACAGCGGTGATGGCGTTGTAGAGGGCTTTTACAGAAGTGTGGTGTGTGTTACGCAAGTTGTACCACTTGAGTAAAGCAGACGACACAAACCTAAATCAAAGAGGACATTCATGAAGAGGTACAACAACATCCCGAAGAAGGTGACTAGAGTGATGAGGAGTTTATGAGGAGTGGCTTGTAAACAACACTAGAAGACAAAGAGGTCAATGAGGAGAGACTCGAAGATGTACACGGAGTGACGAAGAGGTCAACAAGGAGAGACTCGAAGACAGACACAGAGAGTTGATGAGGGTTACTCAACAACGACGTGAAGATTCAAAGAGTCGACGAGAGGGAGCTCGACAACAATGAAGAGATGCTTGATGACGAGGTCTCAAGCGAGAAGCGACTCAACTGAAATAAGGTGTATTGTGAAGAATACAGAAGAACAAGAGTAAGGAACTAGAGAACATGACAGCCAGGTATATACATATAGTGTGGAATTGGACTGATGGAACACTATAGAATATCATGGAACATGGTGATACTAAGCCGTTGTGAGAGAAACGACTGTGGAGAAGGCTGTCCGTATGAAATGGGAGACAAGTCATAGAAAGAACAAAGGATTCCATATAGGGAATCAAACATAAGACAAAAGGGAATTAGACGTACTTGAAAGGGAACTTGAAAGAGAAGAGTATGGACTGGTAAGGATGAACGTTAGGCCGATGACAAGAGGAAGCTGACTAGATGATGTGTGAAACAACCTCAATCAATAAGATCAACTGCTGAAGGTAAGCCTTCACAAGGCTTTAGAAAGATGGAAACATTCCAAGGAGATTTGAGGGAAAACTCCAAGTGAACTTGACTGGGGGCAAACCCAGGCAAGACCTTGGCCTTTATATACTACTCTAATTGTATGTACATGTTGTGACCGGATCTACTGATGAGTCACTAAATATGGTAATACCCTATACCCTATAGATAAGTGTCATGGCAATACACTGCAATGCATACTACTGATATTAGATATGTGAGGTATACATGAGGTTACCTCATGTAATGCTGTAGTCCATGCATGATGTGCATATAAGGCTTGTGGCACAACCAAGATAACAGCACAATAAGCATGAGTCATAAGGAGTCATGCCCAGTTAAGGTATCAGTGAGTCATGATGGTGACCATGACCAATAGATAAGAGAGATAATGGTGGCAACCGTGTGAGTCTGTGAAGAGACAACATCATGATAGAAGACGTGTCACAGGTTTGGTGTGAAACACAATAGATAAGACACTGCTGAGATAAGAGGTGTGTCATAGATAAGAGTGAAACATGTTTGAGAGGTGTTTCATAGGGAATGGAAGTGACTCCGATATGTAATGGAAGAGTGAGTCATTTCGTGAGTCATAGATAAGAGCAACACAGCTGAGATAGAGGTATGTGCCAATAGATATGGTGAATGGTGACTCGTCGAGAGTACTATGAGTCATAGATCGTGGATCGGGTATGTGAGTCAGCACTTATGGCACTGTCGGGCTAGAGCTCGCATCAAGTCAGCACTTACTGCACAGCATGGCTGTTAGTCTTGATAAGATCCAGATAAGATAAGATGAAAGATAAGATAACAATGAGAGAGGTGCATGTGGAGGAGAAATAATGGATCCGTAACAATGTGATGGAATCGGCCTAGAGATAAGATCAAGAGATGATAGAAGATAAGAGATAAAACATGTCGTGGATACGACAGAGAGAACAAGGAAAGAAATTGTAATAGTGTGCGGTCTTCAGGAGGAGTGCATCAGAGATGTGGTGCTGAATGATGCCATGTGCCTTTTCATTGCATTCTATCCACTTTTAAAGCTCATCTGCCAAGGTCAGTGCAGTAGAGGCGGAGTCAGGGGCTCCGGAGGGCTTCCAGGTGGATATACTAGGAGTGGTGGAACTGTCTGCCATGGTGAGGATGTCAGTTTCAAGGACGACACCAAGGACTTTTTCACAGTGGAGTTTTGCAGAGATGCATAGTTTTCACACTTGGAAGTTTCCTAGTCCAAGTAGAACTGGGTACTCAGCAGTGGAGGAGTGTGCTTTGAAAGCCATCGGAGATGGCCTGGAATGCATTGGGGCTAGGGACATGTTTGTATGCTCTGGAGTGGAGTTGTGCAGAGTGACCAATTCTACTAGTGTGTGCTAGTAGGGCTCATAACCTGTCAAAATCTAAAATAGGGGTAGCAATGCCCAACTCAGACCGTGCTACCAGAGTAGAGACACAACTGATATTTACCTAAGATAGGGGCAGCAATGCCTAACTAAGATATCATACGTATAGTGACTAAAGTAAGTAGCAAGGATCTCATCTCAGACTGTGCTACTAGAGTAGAGACACAACTGAGGTGAGAGGAAGAAAGTTTGAAGGTAAAATACCTATAGACACATGCTCACTAAACTCCACTTAACTCCGGATCACTCTAAAGTAGGATAGGCAAAAATAGGCATGCTAGAATAGGAAGAATCAAAGGCGCAGCACCACAAGGTAGGAGTGGCTGAGATGATCTCGGAGATGAGTTTGTGTGATGATCAACTATACTAGGAAAGGATAAAGTGAGTCCGAAAAGGATGGGGTAAATATTTGAGGAGATTGCTCTGGAGTTCGTCCTCATGAACTCTAGAGTTCCAGAGTTGTGTTTCTGACAATCAGAAATCATATCTCAGATTAAAATCCTTTAGGATCTGACTAATTATCCTG
>JBBPUC010000531.1:0-16823 GCA_038094375.1 Tubosaeta aff. heterosetosa
CTTCTAGCGAACACCTCAAACCCAGGACACAAAACTGGAAACATTCTTCATCTTTGCGATGCGAATGCCACAAAGTTGAAGATCTGTAACTTACTCGATGAGTACATTGCATTACTTTGCAGATCACTGTATGGGAAGTTCATTACGGACCTATATGATCTTGTTCCCACTGAGGTTAGCTGGAGGTGACATGTCCGTCATTAACCATGGATCTGTGGAGGGGCCTTACCTTCTCGTTTGTCATCGAGGCGTTTGGCCTCCCGTAACGCGAACTCTGTCGTCTTGTAAGTGTCATTACTGAGGGCTGAGTGTCAAATACTTGTGATCGTATAACACAGTTTTGCATATATCAAGGAACTGGTCAATTTTTACGGGCTCTTAGGTAGTGAGTCATCCTCCCTGTTTCTACCGAATCAGCCAAACAATGATAGAGAGCGTATGCTTAACGACCAGCCTGGCACCCACAGGAAGCACGGTGTAAAATGCAATCAGGAAGTAGTCTCGGATAATAGAAAAGCAGTCGCTTAGAGGAAGACTTCCCGACAAACACTAGTAAGTTACTAAGGGTTGTACGTGGGGTGCGAACAGGGGCGTTTTTCTGCTGATACCCTCTCCCGATCGTTAAAACTGATGGGGAAACTAAGGCGCGTCAAAGTGACTGAACCAGTATATTAGACCCTATATCAAGCATCGAAGTTACCGGACGTTTTTTTGCCAAGCGCCATCAGACCCGATTAGGAACAGCGTTACAAAACGATGGATTCATTTGCTGAAGTGCACACAAGCTACGTGATGAAAGTTACGAAGCCTGACCGAGCAGTGTTGATATTCTGGAGCATATCGTAAGAGATAAGGCGAGAGTCATGGGTCCCCCGACCTACCTTGCACAAATCTGCTGGTCACGTCGAAAGCAACAGACAATGATTTTGAGAATAATCAACCCTGTTATTGTACACATCCTCACCACTACCAAGAATATCGAGGCTGACCGACGATATTAATCTCCTATTCGTAATTGATACCAGCCTCATCATTGCAATCGCCCGGCTGCAAGGGTTCTAGTATTAACAGTTCCTCAAAGCAAATTTCGGGAGAACGCAGCGAGGCACGGAATAGATTTAGTACATATAAAATCCCTATAATAATATATAGACGGCCGTCGACTCCAACAAGAAGACTCGCCATGAATATTTATTACCGTTGGTTCCCGTCCGGCATCGGAAGTCTCGATTGAAGCTGCCTCGATCCTACCTGTGGCACCGCGATACATGATGAGGGCCCGCTATCGAAACTTCTGATTATGATGTAAATTTTTCAAGTCCGAACAACCGCGTTTCGTTGTCAGACGCGTACATACATAAAGCCATGGTGGTTAGAACGTGTTTGCTAACTTAGAGCATGTTTATCTTCTTTCCTTTCCTTTCGTTCCTCTCTTTAGCTGCCTCCGAGTTCATTTACAACGGGAGCTTTGGAAGGCCGATTCAGGGCCCCTATAACAACTGCTCGGGGGGGTTGACGTCTCGTCCACGCGATCTTCCTACAGATACCCTCCCAAACATTAGTCCAGATGGTACTACTGGCTGGGAACGTTGGGACCTGACCATGTACCAATCGAACCTCTTCCTCTCCATGCGTTGGGTCCAGGGAGATCCCGCCTCTTCTAATTCAGTTCCAGCACTCGGCACATTTGAACTAGTAGCCAGGTTTTCCAACGGAACGTCTTACAGGACGCGCACCTCATGCCATAAACTCACATTCACTAACGGCTCGTTCTATTCCATCTCAATTAACGGCAACACCCTCGTTTGGGATGAAACTCAGTCTTGGTGGAACACCACATTGAATGTCGGTGGTCTCACTGCCACATTCAAAAGTAGATCGTGAGCGCTAACTTCAAACATTATCCGTGCACTCAACATTTTCTTCTAGCATTATGCTCGACAAATTTTCTCCTTACGCTGGCTCGGTCATCGGTCAGCTGACTGAGGACCTGTTTACTTCCATTCCGATGACTCGCGGAAATAGGTCAGGACGAATTATCTTCAACTGTGATGTACAGTGAAAGTGACGTAGCCTCTCCCAGCCGTGATGGTTCCATTATATTCCCTTGGGGTGAATCAATCTCCCTGAATGCGGAATCTGTGTTAAATCATATGTTCTCCGTGAAACCAATTCAAACACTTGTCATTGATTATGCTATTCGTACCTTCCGCTCGTATAGTACAGAATTCGGTGACACCTTCATTTACGAGAGCTCTCGTGCACCAAACAGCAGCCGTATGTGCATATCCTTCTGGCTATTCCACACTGACGTTCAGATTGCTTCGCACAGAGTACAAATCTTTCTTCCTTGGACGTGCTGAGAGTCGACCTAGCCATGCCTTTGAGCCGTATACTATTTACGCGGGCACCGACAGTCAGCTTTTGTCCTTCAACCACACTCACATCCAGCT
Organism: Tubosaeta aff. heterosetosa; assembly: GCA_038094375.1. Taxonomy (NCBI): domain Eukaryota; kingdom Fungi; phylum Basidiomycota; class Agaricomycetes; order Boletales; family Boletaceae; genus Tubosaeta; species Tubosaeta aff. heterosetosa. The sequence continues at coordinate 2,454 of JBBPUC010000531.1, forward strand.
CGCTGGTTGCGACCGTACCGACTCAACCCCCTTTTCGTGGTACTACAGGCTGGACACAGGTCCCGCTGCTGAACACGTTGACAGTGCAAATGGAAAGACGAGCTTTTACCTTGTAACCGTCGTAGCCTCCGAACCTTACAGAGGCACTGTTTACCACCAGACAGGAACTGGCCTTATTGAAGTATACGAGGCGCCCAACGCTGGGAGACCCCAGCGTGCGTCAAATAGGAGCAGCGAGCATCTTTACATACCGTGATCAAAACATTTATTGTAACTTTTTTTTCCTTGTTCATACCACGGACGCTAAGATATACGTAGTCCCATATCGATAACTGGCCGTGGCGACGGCTCACTTAGTAATACCGGTTTCGAACATTGAAAAGTATTGTCGCATCAATATTGTCGTATGCGTAGCGACAATCTCCATCACTGCCCTGGCAGATCTTAGAAGCCTGGGCCTTGATGGACTCTACTACTAGTGGTGGCACGGCGGGCCCCGCCGACTCTTGCCCGCTAAAAGAACTCAGGTGTTCCGACGTTTCCTGTGTCTACAACTTCCTACAATTCAAGGTTGCTAGGAATTTATGGTGAGTCTGGAAGAGTGGGTCCATTGAATACACGAGCTAAATCACTCAAAAATGCGTCCGTGCAAGCATCTATAGTTTACCATTTACTCGATCAAAGAGGGCCCTGCTTATCATGACCCGAATCATCTGCCGGTTTCATCCTCTCGGAGCCATTAACGGATGCCATATATTTAGGAGATGGTCCCTGAACTATTATTATTTAGTTTCCGCCGCCAAAGCCTTCGTTTCATGGCCAGAAGAGGGTGATTTATAGAGCATACCTGTTCACATCCAATTAACCTTTTTACAATGACACCATCCGCTATCATCTCCATCATGCAGGGCCCACTTTGCGGGACACTGGCAACTATGCTGCTATACGGGGTGATTTGCATGCAAGTCTTTCATTACGCAAGCAACTATGGCACGTCAGATCGGCGTGTTATGAAGTGGTTGGTGCGTAAATCGTTTTTTCCAGGCATACATGAACTCGCTTATTCGACGGAAGTAGGTGGTATACATATGGTATGTTGACCTCGTGCGAACTATTGAAACGACTAGAAAGTCGACTCGGCAAACTACATAATATGTCTGCCTTAGGTTACTGGAAACCTTGCATGCCGCATTTTCGTGTCACTTTATAGAACACTACCTCATCCTACACTTTGATGACCCCGGGGCATTGAACACTGAAGTATGGTAGGTTTCAGTAACACCACATTTTGGGGTACATTACTAAGAATGTATTTCCATTAGGACTATGGGGGCGAGTCGTCATACCTTCGAACTCCGGGTTGGCTTCCTAACCTGCCATTTATCATGTAGGCTACCTTCATTACCGGGGTGAGCCAGGAAGGCACTTAGTTTCGGAAATCAGCAATAATGTACTATTAGTTTCTCGTTGTTTGGGTCGCGAACTTGTAAGCCGCATATGAGTACGACCAATTCGGATGGTACTTACGTTTCATCATACAGGTTCTTCATTTGGCGTATCTGGCAACGTAAGTCATCTTTGGGTATCTCCCTAGTCCTACAGACAACCCGGTCATAAAGTAAGCAAGCAGAAATTAGTATGTGTCATACTTGTGCGTCTCTCTCTTGGTCCTGAGTCATATAACTGTACGAAGCGTTGGATAACATGTTGCGACCAGGCTATTTTAGCGACCGGCCGTACAGGTATAGTCATCTTCCCTTCCCCAATACCCACCGTTACTCTTGTTAGGCATTGGAATCACAAACGCCATACTCGGGTGGGCCTCGCTCTTGAATGGCGGTCGGATCAGCTGACACTCTCCAAAGGCTCAAGTACAGAAACTTCATGGTGTTCGTTGTCAAGGTTTATGTAAGTTACGCAAGCGCCTTAATATAATTCTTGTTTTGAGATTGTGTGCTAGCCAACCATGGTCGCAGGATGGTCTTTGGCTGCCTTTGTGGACAATGCGATTACATTGACGCTTTGTTACTACCTTCGCAGGCAACGCAGCGGGATGAAAAGGTAAGATAAGTCGAGTTTGGATCTGTCACTGATGCGCGCTTCAGGACGGATCACATCATTAACACGTTGCTTTTGTACACGATCAACTCTGGCGCGTTGACCTCGTCAGTCCCAGTGATATTTTGTATTTTTGTTTCTGATGCATTGAGCGAAGTCTTTTTGCAGTTCTGGTAATCATCTCGGTTGGTCTCGTCCCTGGCCATTCGCACTCTCATCCCAATGTACATCAGTTTTTGATGCTTCCAGGCATTGCTTTTACGGCCTTCGTACAAGTACAAAGCAAACGTGAGTCCGCTTTTTTCGAAAAACCCGGCAGCTGAATCGTGTACTAGTATATGCAGTATCCATTCTCGCATCGTGAGCACAATTCACAAAGCAATTGATATTCATAGGGATTTTTTGCTCCTCTTTTCAGGTTGAACGCACGGAAAAAAACACTCGAAGATGCCAGAAAAGCGGTCCCTACCGCAAACAACTTGCCCCTCTCACTTTTGCATTCCTCCTACAGTGGAGCTAGACCCGATCGTTCCTCGACATCCGTAAGCAATATATTTCCCTCGGGGTACTTTAAGCAGCGCCTAACCATCCTCTCACCAGCCGTCCGTTATCGAGGCCCAGAAGGACGTCGAGGACAAAACATTCTCACCTAGACTTTCTATGCATGATGAACAATATTCCTTCTCGCACCCTTGTCGAGCTCAGAACGTATGTAATCCTTGAGAGTACGTGTGTCTCGATCCTGCCAGTCTGATGGAGAAGGCGTGGTTTCCATTTTGTTAAGAGTGGACGGTATCTTGCCTTGCAACCTGTGATACTTGTTCGCCAGTACGTCGCAGATCACAGTGTCTTCCCTTGCAGGCAGGTGTTAGCGTTCACTCGGAAATTGGAATTGGAAAGATTTAGTGACTCGCGGTTAATTGTCGCAGAGCGAGCTGTCAGTGACCAGGCCGTGTCAGCTGCGAGCCTAGGATCTTTAGTGCGGATAATGATACTACTACGGTACCACTGTAGGTGCCATACAAGATCTGAGGTCCATATGACAAAGCAGGTTCATTTCTGTTCGGAAATAACCCAAAATCCGTGGCGGACTAGGATCGGGGATCAATCGATCACGCGCACTGCCGCAAAGACTTTGGCCTTCCCAGTGGCCAACGGTTACCAGCTTCATCATTCCTGTCAAAACAGCATTTTTACCACGACGGCGGTTGGTGTAACTCTAACTTTCGCGACGGTCTTCATATACGTGCTTATGCGGCAGGTGACCGGTGACTTATACTATCATTGGACTATAATGCAAAACCCACCCTACAGGCCCTTAAGAAGGAGGTTGTCGTTTCCGTTTTCCTGTGGGACGGTTACAACATCTTAGACGTTGGTCATGTCTCGCCACTTTTATCATAATGGTGGGCTGGACAGGCATGGGTCGACATTTGCTGGCGCGCAACAACTGACAAGAAGTTGGGAATAAATGCATCGCATAAGCCCGACATCACCGCTGGCATGTGGGTACGCGTCGTTCCTCCCACTCACCCTATTAAAGCATCCGTTGTATTTCCCATGAATGAACTGCCCGTCACTAGTCTCATCAAATCAGGCCTTTGGGCGGTGCTTCTTGGAGATGGGCCCCGAACGCTCTCAATCTAATCCATCATCAAGCTCTTTTGCACGAAGATATAATGGGGACCAATTTTAAGGATACTCCTCGAATCCGGTCGGTCTCTTTACCATGTCACCCACTGTCGTCGACATGATGGAAGGTCCGCTTTGTGGGACCCTCGCAACCTTCCTTCTGTATGGGGTGGTTTGCATGCAGACCTTTCAATACGCTGGCAAGTATGGCACTTCAGATTGGCGTGCCATAAAGTGGTTGGTGCGTTGGCCGCTCTACTCTTCAGCATGCGCTGATGATCCTTATTCAATATGGATGGGGTAGGTGGGCTATATATGGTATGCTGAACGTTTTACCTAGACTCAGTGGTCGACGGGCTGAAGATGCGTCTACCAAAGGTTACTAGAAACTCTGCATACCGCCTTTTCATTTTATATCATAGAACACTACTTGATTCTACACTTTAATGACCCAGAGGCACTGAAGTACGAAGTATGGTAAGCATTTCTGCACTGCTACCCACGTCATTATATTAGATTTATTTCTGTGATAGGAGCATATGCGTGAGTGCTAAGCCACTTGTCCTCGAGTTTCATCGCTCACGTTGTCCCACAGGCTACTTTCACCATTGGGGTAAGCACAAGGCATAGATTGTTTCGATGTTTGGCAGTGACCCAGACCACTGGCAGTTTCTCGTCGCGTTGGTGGTCAACTTGTAAGCTGCAGACAGACGATGGGTTTCGAAGGTGCTCAAGTTTGATCGCATAGCCTGTTCGTATGGCGCATCTGGCAACGTAAGCCCATTTTGTTAATATTCTGTGTTCTGCTAACAGCTCGCCCACGAAGTGAGCAATCAAATGTTAATATGCATCTTTCTTGTACGTCCTTGAGTACCAATCGTAGGAAATATAAGCGAGTATATTGGCGCCAGGTACTTTTAGCGATAGCCCGGGCAGGTGCCGTCACTTTCCACACCCTCATGTTCCTGTCGCTTATCCTTGTCAGGTCTTGGAATCGCAGTTGCCATACTCGGGTAGGAGCTTACTCGTTGAAACGCCTGGTTCACATCATTGACACGCTCCCGAAGCCAAAAGTATGGAGTATTCGCGGTGTTTCTTGCTAAGGTTTATGTAGGCCATTTGACTGCATTGGTGTGACGCGTGTTCTTGACCCAATACCAGCCAAGCATGGTCTTGGAATGGTCTCTAGCTGCGTTCACGGACAGTGCAATTGCGGCAACGCTATGTTATTATCTCCACAGACAACGGAGCGGAATGAAAAGGCGAGAGCTCTCTCAACATCTGAGTGTTGTATTGACATGCATTCCTCAGGACGGATCATATCATCAATACACTGCTTTTATACACGATTAACACCGGCTTGTTGACATCGTAGGTCCCCAGTGCTACCATGTGAGGCTGCTCTGACATATCCTTTAAAGTCTCTGTGCTGTGATGGTAGTCATCTCGGTTGGTCGATTCCCAATGGTTCCTCGGACCTTTCGTCTCAAATATATAGTTTCTCGCGCTTCCACACATTGCCTTTACTGCCTTCGTGCAGGTACAAAGTAAACGCAAGTCACTTTGCTTTTAGAACGGAGACCAACCAGCTAAACTATGCCTAGTATACGCGGTATCCACCCTTGCATCGTGCGTAGACTTTGGGCCCAACTAGTATTAGTGCAAAGTTGATCGTTACACCTTCTGCAGACTGAACGCACGGAGAAGAACACTTGAAAGTGCACGAAGAGTCGTCCCTACGGAGAATAACATACCCCTCCCACACAATGGTCGACTCGGACAACCCCTGATTTCAGTCAGTATTATCCCCCGTTGTGCGCTGTTTGAACGACTCCCAACCCCATTCCTGCAGCAAATTTCTGCCATTGAGTTTCGGAAGGTTGCAGAGGAAGAAACGTTGTCGGCCGGGAACGGATCATGTGTATAATGATTCGACACTCGAAATGTAACTCATGTCTTATTCGAGCGGGTATGAATATTGAAGTCTGTAGCATACAACTGGAAGCAGACTATTCTTATGGTTTTCTGTCCATTCTCTAGCAGCCGCACCCAGGCAATCGGGTCCGCATATGAGGCTATCTTAGATATCTTCAGCGAGGGGGAACCCGAAAAATTCGCATCCTATAAAGTGTGATCAATGTCCTATCGTCGAGTACGGGGTATCTCAGATCGGCCAACAAGCCATTAATCGAGACTCTGAGGCAAACATAGTAGTACAACACAAAAGGGATAAAAGTGGATTATGTTACAAATCAGAGGTGCGCACCACGACAATTCGCATGTTCGCACAACTTAATGTGCCCTCGCATTGGGCGATGAGTGTTCAATGCTCTACGCTGACCTGACTGCAGCGCATCACGACCGTCATCGCGACGCCCAGCAGCAAGGCCAAGTCCACGAACGCGTATGGAGTTGATCGTGTTTGTTTTCGCGTATACGGGTTCGCCACGCTTCCTAATTCTGGGTGAGAACGGGTTTGGTATTTCTCACCAAACCTTGCGACCACCGGAACGAGGTCACTTACCGGCACGATGTACCCGTAAACTTGGACCCTCCATTCCCTCTCAACTTTTTGGGCGCAAGTTGAGCTCCTGCTCTTCTCAAGTTCCGCTGTGTAGATGCACGAGCCGTCACGATTTCAAGAAGCAAGCGCGACGTAAACGTTTCCAGCTTGTATGGGTCTGCACGACGATGGCTGGCAATCCATATAGCAACCAGTGTTCCTGTCCAAAGAATATAGTAAAAAGTTACCCACGTCGGGGCCACGCGGGAATACCGTCTAATAGTAACAAGGAAGAACCGTGGAATGACGGGATTTTTCCAACCTCAGGCCATATTTCCAGTGCTGGATGTCCATCGCTGGCCCCGTCTGGGTGGTATGGGGAGTTTGCAAATGTGGAGCTGGCCCTCCTCGCCGCTCACGAACAGCCTCGTATGCAAGAAGACGGGACAAGTTATTCTGGCAGGTGGTAGCCATCGACTGTCATACTTGAAGACGGTCCCTCAGGCTGGTCAGCCATTATGAAATAGCTCAATCACGCACCTAGTAGCGGGCCATCTGTGACTCGAGGTTAATACGTCTTTCAATCAATGGGCTTGTGGACTCCGCAACTGCCCCCGATAATTTCGCGGGAGAGTGTAATTTCAAAAGTGAACTGCGAGATGGAAGCTTTTTAGGGCTAGGCAGAGATCGATTTCGTTGTCTCTTTTGGGTAGTACATAGTATGAACAACTAACTCTACATTTACTCCGTGCTGGCAGATCAGCACACCGTACCAATGGAAAACCCATTATTGTAAAGACGAGCTAAGTAGTTCGAAAAGTTTAAGTCGTATAACAGAATACACACAAGTCAATGAATACGCCACACAGCAACAAATCCACAGCGGAAAGAATGATGCAGAAAGAGCCATTGTTGTGCAAGCGAAACGGTAGGGGAGCGAGGAATTTGAAGCAGCACAAAAATGAATGAAGTTTACTTGACAATGAATATCAATGATGTACACACGCACGTTGTGAGAATGGTATTGTAAGTACAAGAGATAGATCAAATTACCATCTACTGGTTTTTGCATTCTTCAGGGTTCACAGTGCCTGCGCCGGAGCCCCCGCGACCCTTAGGAGGTCCACGCCTTCTTGCCGGAGGTTCATTGTCTGACTCAGAGTCCTGAATAAATGCGATGCTAAGGTCTGGGGTTCAAGCACCGCACGGGGAGATTCATACATCGTCATCGAATTGGTCGTCATCATCTTCGTCGAGCTCGTCGAAATCGTCGTCATCATCCAACATATCATATTCGAGAGCTTTTCCGGTGAAATAGTCAATGGCACGAGGAATGATCTGTGGGACGTCAGCTCCGCGACGACGGGTGGAATGAAGTATCATCACCTTCTCTTTCAGATCTTCGCCGATCTGGTAATCCATCTCCAGCTTTTCTTCGAGCTCTTCGAGCTCTTCTTCTTCAATGTCGTCATCGTCCGAGGGAGGCGTAGGAGGAGAAAAGAAGTTGAAGAAGGAGTCGGTGGGTTTTGCCTTGCGTACCAAGCGGGTTCGGTTAGTATCTGATTGGTTGATCATTAAGGCTGATTAGGTTGGCCAATGAAAGAGCCTACTTTTATTCCGCTGCTTCTTGATCTCGAACTCCTTGGTCAAGTCTTTGTCCTCTTTCCATTTGATTTCGGTACCGATCGCACGGTCATAAACAAAATCGCCAGCATATCCCACCTCTTCTTGGTAGAGATACGTTTTCTCCAGCACTTCGTTTTCAAAGTACTCGTTGGGGCCGAAATGGAAGCTGACCCTGAACCCGGGCTTAGGTTCATCGCTGGAGATGTAAGAGAGACGAATATCCACAAGGTGTTTGAGAGCACCCGCGTCGCGTTCCGTGATAAGATCCGAAATGCCAACGTGGTTGCGGAGAGCTGTGAGCCAGAACTCTGGAATGGCGGCAGGACCTGTGGGAGGATCCTTGGAGAGTGGCGTGTACTCTGGGTCATCCTTGAGCGATGCCTGAACCCCAGCATTTACCTCCTCCGCCGTGGGCGCAGATGAGCCAGAGATGATGTCGTTGCGCCGCTCATAAAGAGGCTTTTGAAGCTCAAGGTACTAGCAAGATTCGACGAGGTGAATGAGCGACTGATTACTCGCACAAGGAGAGATAAAATAATCACGTACTTTCTTCTCGAGTTCCAGACACTCGCGCTTGTACTGATTTTGTAGTTCATTCTGTTGGACCTGAACTCCTTTCAGGGCCTCGATGCTTTTTTTGACGTCCTCTGGTAAGCTTTCGATATATCCTGAGCTCTTCCCAACAAGATCAGAGAGGCGATTTTGAACAAGACCAAGCATCGCAGTCTGGGCATCGGGAGAAAGAGCACCCTCGACATCGTCTTCTTGCTCATTATCTTCGGAAATGGAAGGGACGGTGGGGCGTGATAATCCCTGTGCAATGGGTGCTTGATTCAATGGGGTGTTCTGTGGTGTTGGCGCAGTTATATCGCCATGGGCAATGGGCAGGTTGGAGGACATGATGGTAACAAAGAAAAAAATGATACGTTCGAACGGATTTGCCTGGACAATCAGCGCAAGCAAAAGGGACAGCAGGCGGAGTTTCGGTCTGTGCCGAAAATGAGTCTCGATTACGCCGCTAGTCAATTCGAGTTCCTAAGCAAGCACGGGGTTGGTTGTGGCGAGCACAACTGCTCATCTCGTGGTCCCGTTCAAGTAAGCCATAGCATGCCTTATTTACAAAAAGGTCTCGCCTACATTGACGGGGGAGCGTTCTAGATGAACATCCTGGGTAACACAATTGCCAGCTATCGCGAACCGTTCTTATAGTCCAGTCTGGGCACGGAGGCAACCCGGCGCGTGGGTTTCTAATACCCACTGAACCCGCCCCCATTTTTCTTTCAACCTATCTCCTTCAGGTCACCAAGATCCGCAGCTAGCCTGGGACACGACCTTCCCTCTTCATGACAGTCTTCCATTGCAAGCCCACCGTGTGGACCAAACAAAACCAATTTCGGTACCGATTCGGATGCATTATGACGGACCCCGTCACTTGCATGCTTTGCTATCGGCCTATAGAGTCTAATGTTTGCACGAGGTAGGAATTCTTGCAGCGATGGACTGACCCCACTCCGTTATGTCCGTTCTGCATCACGGTGACGGCGACGCCATCATACGGCACAAAGCCACTATGAGTGCCGCATATCTACGTAACAGACGGACATAAAGTGCACCATAATAGTCTTCGGCACAACGATCGATCGATCAGAAACGGCGGTAGTGCTCAGTATCGAGGCAGCGGGCATCCGATGCGCCTAGGCCACTTCTTGGTGAGCACCCGAAAAACGATTAGGCAACTCGCCCTCACGGCCATAGCAGGATTCCAGAGGCGATGTTCCCTCGTATCCACTATGATGTGCGCCATCGCGTCACACTCGCTGTGTTGTGTTGCATGTACTGTACATACCATCAATCAAAACGAGACACGGTCGTGAGATCACACTCGCAGAGACTTGACATGGTCACTAGTTAAGGTGCATAGCACATATGTCCCTTCTCGACTACAGTAAGGATCGTTCGGTGCATGTTGAGCCGTGCCGAAAGTATTATTCGAGTACTCATCTGTCGACAAGTCCTTACACATAACCGAACTCCTTACTAACCTAATGCGTCACTGCACGTTCGATACTCAAACATTTTCTGTTCCCATGTTCCGTCGGAGCGAAGATCGGGATGAATAATCCGGCTAATTTGTGCGAATTTGTGCGATACGAAATAAATTCTCCTCACCAACAATACTATTACCGAACGGTTTCTGGTCGACTTAGCATCTCCCTTGCAAGTACTTGTCGGCACGCCCATATAACTGCCATCAAATTGATATTACGTGTGACGCTATTACCAAAGGACCAGCGAAATTGCTTTGCTCAGATATTACAAAAAAATTCGTGCATATATCAAGATCATGGGAATCTACTCGTGTTTCGAATGGAATGGAGTAACCGCACTCTAGCCATTTATAGGAAGAAATGGCTGGGGTATAGTAAATGATATCCGGTGATGACATAGTAGCGACACCGTTCGACCAAGTCCATAAGCAAAATTCCGTCAAGCCATGAACAGAAAGTTTAAATACAAACCCTACTGCCGGATAGTACCCAAGGGAAGCGTGAACCAGCTCTCACCCTTGACGAGAAGATCACTGAGACCACAGTAGTATGCAACCCAGGCTGTTATGATACCAAACACGCCACCAGCCTTGTTCACCGAAGCATTTCCGTTCATAGCGCCGATTCCAAGGATAAGGAAGGTAGTTGAGAGAAAGAAGAAGAGGGCCATCAAACCAATGTTACGACGGAGGGAGCCGATACTACAGAGGTGCATTAGATTTACGTTGCCTAAACAAATCGAAGACTCACAAGAACATGAAGGTCAACATAAACCAAGTGATCAGATATATACCAACTGCTTGCGAAAACTCCTCCGTGGACGAGTACGCGGAGATCACACCAGTTCCAGGGATCAATATCACCGCATAAGACAACCAGAAGGCTCCAAAGGATGTAAACGCTGCATGACCCATTAGTCAAACATGTGCAACATGAGGTGAATGGCAACAAAAAGGTCCGCGATATAATTAGCGCATGTATAACATGTGACTAGCACAAGCCACATGCATCGCGATCCCGGAGCAAGGAAGATAAACGTACCCGTCGCTCCAAACGTGTTGCCACGGGGGAACTCCCACATTCCCGCCATAAACTGAGCGAGACCACCAGAGAAGCAGGCCATGCCAAGGACGACATTGGGTGTGTGGATGTTCCGGGCGTTTACATTGTACATGGAAAGGATGAACGTGGTGGAAGCAAACGAGAATAAACCACTACGGGCCGATAAGCAACGATCAACTCAAAACAACGGGTAGAACGTACAGCGCGCCGGGGTTGGCGATCTTGGATGTCCGTGGCGCAACATTAGCAGGCCTCTCGTAGTTTTGAACATGCTGGGTTTGAGAATCTTGCGCTTTCTCGACGTCGGACATGGTACTCAGATGGGAGAAAACGGATGATGCGCTTGAGAGGCGAAAAAGAGCAACTGAGAAGGATACAACGGCATGTTGGCCTTTTATCCATCCCGTCAATGCTCCCGAATAGGGTAGGATACGTCAAAGACAAAGGAATGCTGACACAGCAATATAATATGCCCCGTAAGTAGTACCTGGAGCCCTGGGACCTTGCGCGGACCAGTCAGATCAATAAAACTACTTAGAAACCTAGCGTAAATATTACAAAAAATGAGGCCACCCTTCTGCAATCCCGCCAGAACGACTCGAGCACGACCTCAAATTTCGAGATTTGGACGCAAACTCGCTTAATCACGCTGGGTCCACGAGTGACGACAGCCGAATTCGTGGCAGCAACCCCACTTAAGTACACATCAGCGCTCAGTCCAAGGCGAGATTAAACCTAATAACGCCACGACTCACCGCGTTATGACCCGCCCAATGTGAAGTACGGTGAAAAGTCTTTCAAATGACCGTTCAGTACTCAGTGCTTGTCAGTACCGCTCTCTGCCGGCAGGCAATTTCCAATCCTTTGTTGTTGTTTCTTCCAGTCTGCTCCCGAGTCACCATGGCATCGCTTATAACCCTCCGACACAATTGTCACTACTGGGAGCGCGAATCGCGAAGTTGGGGAGAAGCTTGCCACCGTACCGCCGTAGTCGCTTGCGTTCCGCCACCGCTTGACCGCCATGCCGCTTCCGCATCTCAGATCAGAAAAGATCTAGTGGCCTTTGGCACATACGCTTGGCACGAAATCTACTAGCCCCATTTGGGTAAACTCATCTCGCTTGGACCCATTTCAACCAGCTTCCACGTGACGTGCTTTTACAGCTTTGCTGATGGTGGCCTATCCCCTCGGCCTGGCTCGTGCGTGTATGCATACTGTAAATGAGCCGTTATCCGTAACCGCATCGTTGGATCAGGCCTTTCTTGATGAGTTTTTGGCTGAGGTTACAACCAGGTAAGCTATCCTGTCTTACGAATAGGCTAACATAAATGTCAGCTGCTTGCTGGAGAGATCGACCTTCAAGAGTGCTGAAACAACTCGCCGTGATCATCACACTGGTACCTCTTTGAAATTCCTCAAAATTCCTAGATTTTCTAGTATCCGCAGCGGGTTTAGACACGCGGCGACCTTCGATAAGGCCTCACTAGACAATCACTTAGAATTGAGTAGGAGCAATTCGTACGTGCAATTGATGGGGTAGCATGCTGCATAACAGGAAGGGCAGGCAAGGGTCCCGGGGGGTACATACGAAAGGCTGTGCCATGACCACTGCGTAGGTGCAGCGAGCGCGCTAGCGTAGTAGTGGGCAGCATAGAGCATGCGAGAATGTGAGAGGTGCTAGGGTGCCGTCCCATGGGTGGCGAACAGGCATGAATGGAATCACAATGTGGCCAAGTGAGTGCGACAGGAGGGCAACGAGGAGGCACGGCCTCGCGGCTAACGACGAACGTGGATAGAGCCATGATGACACGCGTGTTAGGCGATAGAAAGGCGTTGCTAGGGTGCTGATAAGGCTCGTGGGCCGGCGCAAGAGACTTGGACAAGGGTGAAAGAAACAGTCTCAAGGACCACTCTCAACGCTTGCCTGGAGCCTGAAGTAGGCTAACCGAAAAGTAATTTATGTAACACGCGCTGTCAACACGGTCAGATGAACGTAGTGCACGGTATCATGGGACGAAGCAGCCCTAAGTAGACTTGAATATACTGGATATAATTTTCAAACTAATCTGTCGAGAGGCAAGCGACCATCAGAGGAACGAGTTGTTCTACTGAGGACCTAAAACGCTCTGATGGCAGTTTCAAGAAAACAAGCCAAGTCTGGTGCATCACAACCAATTATCTATGCAACTTTGAAAAGACGTTTCACAGTCCATAAGTACTGCAGATCCTCTTAGTATACCGAATCTTGATTCTTCGGCAGCACGCACTATGAGCATCGCCTTGGAAAAAAAAAAACTGGTTACCTTGCTTGGCAAGGTTTCTGTCGCCCCCGTAATTCGTGAGAAAGTGTGGGCGTCTATATCACCGGAAGTTGCCGCGTCGTCCATGCACGTGCAAGCTTCTCGCGTCATCCAAGAGCATACCGTCCGACATTCAACAACAATTCGTGCTAAACAATTTTAAGTCCTACTAAGTCTGTGACCTTGTATCGCGTCCCCTCCTTCCACCATTCCAGTGTCTTTTTGTTCAGCTCCTCAAGTCTGTCGTCCTCTGCCAAAAGATCTGGACTATGTGATGCCTGAAAGACCTTATCATCGAAATCACGGAGTAGTCGGACTGTTGAACGACCTGAGCTCCGTGAGAGTGCTACATAGAGATTAAAAAGATTTAATCCGCCCGTCAGAGGTGTTGCGATATTAACCAAAACGGCTGGAATTGTCTGGCCTTGCGAGCGGTAGTCTGTGAACGCGTATGCGGCTGTCGTTGGGAATTGACGTCGTTTGACGGTCCGTGTGATTGTCTTACCCTCTGTTGATGTACATTTAATCCGATAAGTTCTACTTGCTGGTTCGACCGGGATAACAGACTCCTCCAAGCCATCCAACTGTGTTGCGTGCGTACCACTGAGTTTGACCAAAGTATACATAGGTAGATGCTGGAGTGTGACCACATTTGACTGTACATTGGAAATGATGGGTTCCTCGAGACTCAATTTGATGTCAACGATAGTGCCGCGTGCTCCATTGGTTATGTCCAGGTCCGTTTGGACATTTTGGGTAACCATGACTTTCATTCCGACTGCAAGTTCGATAACATCAGGTAGGTCCTGGTTGCGGCGTTTCCAGTCTCCTTGTTGACCACCGCGAGCAGCAGCCACATAGCGTTCGGCGATTGTCAATGGTTGTCCCTCGATTCGGTCTTCAGCATCATTCCAACTTTCATTGAAAACTACACCAATTTTTCATACCCTAATTACTCTAGTAAATTCATACGTAAATGTTTCAGTTAGATCTTTCCTTCCCTTCGCTTCTGCCCACGTCTTGTCAGTCGTTTAATGAACACTGGTTTCTCTCGTAACTGCATCTCCCTGTGTGTCAAGCAAGGTATCTGCCGACGACAGTCGGCGGCTCCCGAGTAATAAACTAAGAGCAAAATTAGCCT
>JBBPUC010000532.1:0-16769 GCA_038094375.1 Tubosaeta aff. heterosetosa
CTCCATGTGGTCAGCCATGCAGGCAACAGTAGGCTACATAGTATGTTACATTTGAAGATGACTACAGAGGACAATGTATGCTACATATATTAGCCTTGGCTACAGCCATTTTTGTTTTTTCCAGATGTGCGCATGCAGCACACATAAAATTCGTGGATACAGTATTTCAGGGATTCAATCAATGCGCTTATGGTACCCGATGCTTGCCACGTAATCGGTGCCGGAGGTTATAACCATTCGATGTGGTTCGATACGAGAATAATTTAACACCCAAGTACTCACTAGCTCCTTCGCAATGGGGTCTCTATGGGGTGCCCTCGGAGTTCCGTCGACAAGACTTCCTATCGACGCAACAAGTTTTGTGTCATTCATCCTTCCCACATTGATATGCTATCTCGCACTAGCAGTTTTGGTTCTCATGCCACGGACGCGCGTGGTACGGGTCGCATTATGGCCAATCCTCGCTTTGCTGGCATTGCGTGCAGCGGTTTCCGTGGACATGTCAAACGGAAAGCCAGGACTTAAAACTGCCAATGGTGCCCTCGCTGTGAGTGCCCTCCAATGCAAATCCTTTCAATATAATTTACTATTTCCCTCTAGTGCGCCATGTTTAATATCACCGCTCGTGCTCTCGACTGGACGTTGGCAAAAGAGCCGCTGGTGCGACACCTTCGTCCCGGCCCCCCATCCATCATATTTGATGCCTTTGACCTCGCCATCAACTTTCGTGGTTATGGTTGGAATTGGTCACATGGATTCTCGTTTCCGCGGGATACGGCACGTCCAAAGAATCGCATCACATTCGCTCTTCGTGCATCCATCGCCACGTTCGCACACGTCCTCGTAACTGGTATTTGCCAACAAGCCATCCTCTCGTTCCGTCCCCCAGGACATACCACCCCAGGATTCAGCCTCTTTGACGAAACTCTCCCCATCTCCGTGCGATACCTCCGAGCAGGTATCATTGGATTCATCCCATACATTGTAAGCTACAGTGTGTCCCAGGCGGTGTATAACATGAGTGCCCTCATCGGCGTTCTTGTCGTCGGACAAGAACCCGCTCAATGGCCTCCCGCGTTCGACGCTCCGTGGCGGGCCACATCTGTGAGCGAATTTTGGGGTCGCAGGTGGCACCAATGGTTCCGCCACATATTCGTGTTTCTGGGTGGCCGTCTGTTTCAGTCCTACCTTGGTCGCGCGGGCTTTGTTTTCGGTGGGTTCCTTGCGTCGGCGGTCATGCACACTCTCTTGGTGGTCGGATTTGGGCCCAAAGAGGACGGGAGGCTCACGTTCTTGGTATTTATCGTGATGGGCATGGTGGCACTTGCTGAGCGGGCGTTCTACCGGTGGACGGGTCACAAGGTGTGTGGTTTGGTGGGACGGATCTGGATGACGATGTGGCTGGTGTTGGCTGGCGTCATGATGTTTGATGCGTCGGCAAAGGCGGGAGGGTTTGGTGACACGAGCATCATTGACGGTGTGCGGCCGTTGCGGATGTTGGTGGAGGGTTTGGTGGAGAGCCTCGACGCTTATTTGCATGCGTACTAGTTTGTCCGAGTGTGATACATCACAACTTAAGTTGAAGTCCAACTAATCCGAACCAGACGACGTCAAGACTCGACCAGTGGTTATTTGCGTCCGCTGTCATCCTCAACGCACGCAGCCTGTCTGTTTTTCGTGTTTCTTTGCAAAGGCTTCTGTAGCTTTCTAAAACTCTGTTCGACCATGGCACAAGACCCATGCAGAAGGTCGCACTCGAGCGAGGATGGCATGCTTCAGGCGCCATGGCCTTCAATGGTACTTTGGGTGTGAGTCAGGGTGTTGATTGGGTACAGAAAGGTTTCCGGTCCGGTCTTGGCAACACCGTCTCACTCAAGCGCCTCTCTTCTCGACATCGTGGAGATGTACCACTCAGTCCTTCGCTCCGTGGACGCCCTTGCGACGAAATATATCATCACCCATGTGTTTTGCCCTCTCCAGCTTCCTGGCGCCGACGATCACAGTATCCACAACGATTTTTCATTGTCCACCGCGATTGCCGCCGCTGCGCGCCTCTACGATGAACATGTCAGCGAAGCCAATGTCCCGCAGTGGCATGTCGTTTCACGAATGTTGGAAAATTTACAGGCTACTACTCCGTTCGAAAGACTGGACGCGTCCCAGATCATCGCTCAATTAAGCAGGATAGATGTAGGAGGTCAGTACTAGCTTTCGAGCCTCTGTGCTATACCAAAGCTTATACTCAGAAAAGATGTTCTCACATTCTTTGTCAGAGGTCAAAATGCGGGGGTTATCTTCAGAAAGCAAAAGGATGACACTCTTTTCGAGTCGTTTGAGATATCTCCAAAGGCTACTGACGTGATGGCCACACAAGGGAGTCTCATCTGCTCATACCCTGGACCTGCCATCGAAATCCCCAACGGCGTTTTTTACGACGATGACTTCCTCTCCGAACTTGCGAGTTTCCTCGTTCACATGGACCACGATGAGCTTGATACTGCTTCAGACACCGCCCACCCACGCTACATCACTGAATTGCTCACCGGGATCTTGAGAAGTCTTGGGCGCCCAGCAAGTATCTCACGTATCACCAAACACGTGGCCGATGAGGTTCGAGATAGTTCTGGGCTGCGGCCATGGCGGCGCTCGTCACTC
The DNA here is from genome assembly GCA_038094375.1 of Tubosaeta aff. heterosetosa. Taxonomy (NCBI): domain Eukaryota; kingdom Fungi; phylum Basidiomycota; class Agaricomycetes; order Boletales; family Boletaceae; genus Tubosaeta; species Tubosaeta aff. heterosetosa. The sequence continues at coordinate 2,656 of JBBPUC010000532.1, forward strand.
TGGCTTCTTATCAGAGTTGCTCTTCAAACGACACTGGACCGGTCTCCTCTTGGCCATTGTACCTACAAGGAATTCATTCTGTTCTTCATGTGTTGTATTGCAAGAGAAGAGGCTAACGTCGACTGTTCTAATGATCTCCTCCATTTTATGTCCACCAAAATCAGTCAACGTTTGTGGAAGATTGGGTCGACCGCTCCTGACTGGCTCTCGCGTATGGTGTTGGAGACATGTACTTCCCTTCGATCGACCATTGAAGACCACTGGAGACTGGCGCAGAGTGCCCAAAGCGTATCTCCCCTCTGGGATCCCTCGCAGCTTGACCTTTCCCAAGACATTCAGCTGTCACTCTTGTGCAGCAGAGACTACCTATGCAATGCCCTTGCCGATGATGACTCGAGGCCTCCTGATATCCCATTCAACCCCAATTATCCGCCTCGAGGTGTCCTCGATGACTTTCTTTCTTCTGATAGCGCATTTTTCGAGAAATTGTATCAATTGGAACCCCACGTTACCCTCTACGACGTTGAGCAGGCGATTGAACGTGGAATTGATTCCTGGGTCGCCCGGGTCTCAGACCGCAACGAAGCTTGCGTGAAGCTGGAGATCTTGGCATATAAATACTCTTCGAGGGCGTCAAAGTTGTACGCGAACAACCCGGAACTTCTTTCGGTCATGCTCTTAACCACAGTCGAGCTTTGGATTGCACTCGATAAAATTACTATCAAGGAAATCCCCATGCTAGCAGACTACTCGCCGGAGGTACCCATGAATCTTCTGGAGAGCCTGTTACTTTCCAAGGCTGCCAGCCTCCATCGCCTCCGCTGCGCATGTCAGTACCTCTCTCTGCGCCATGTCCGATCACGGGATCAGTGGTCGACATTTTCTTCGACAATCACTAAGGATAGCTTTGGTGTTCGTTTCTACAGGAAGTCTTCGCATCTTCGGCGTCTCAAGGCTCGAATTGAGGAAGTAGCACGAGATGAAGCTCGTGAAAAGGTTGCCGAACTCCGGTGGAAGAATTTTCGCTGTTTGAGCGGTTTCTGGAACACCCAGCCTGAACATATCCAAGATAACATACGCTGGATAGATGTCCATGAATGGCCATTGCCAGCTGCTCAGCTTGAGGCGGAGGTCGTCATGTTCGAGCTGGATTGTCCTATCTCTTTTAGCATGTGGCGCAGTGCTACATTCCATCTATTGGCCGAACTGTGTTCCCCATCCGTGCGAGGGCCAGGTCCCATTATACGGCTCAACCACAATGATTCACCATTGAAGCCATACTTTGTCAAGCATCCGAGATCGCGGATCTCCCTTGGTTCGAATACGAGGTCATCCTGGCGTCTTCGTCACTCCATCCCTGCAGAGCAAGAGGACGTCTGCCTTGAAAATGGGCTGAAATTCTTCAGTTTCGATATGCGTACTGGCGCTCCTGTCTCCGAGGCACCGTGCCGCATCGAGATCAGGGAGTGCTGCACATACAAACTTCAAAGCGGGCCCTACCATAATTTACAACAATACGTTGACTTTACATCACACACATCAAACGAAGTCATCGCAAATCAAGCTGATTGTCACAAGGACCTTTCCATCCATGAATATATGGCATTCGGGCACTTGCGCAGTGGTAGCTTACTTCAGTGGCTCAACATTTTGCGAGAACTTCGGGCACGATCGTTGAGCTTCCGTCGCCCAGAAGTTCACATGTTGTTGGCTCAGGCGATTTCCCAGGTCGGACCGCTCGAAAGCAAGGGATTGACGTGGCATCAAGAGATCCAACAACCCGCTTTTTGCGCAGCGCTTCTAGAAGAGCTTCGGAACCTTGTCCGTGACATCGAAGCCAACTGGCTGGAAGGGGTGACGATGGACACCGTTTCATTCCTGCTACGTCGTATCCTTGCATCCAGCCCCAATCAAACTGTGACGCTGGAAATACTCGGGCTTCTACGTACTGTGCGTAGCAAGGTGTTCGTCTGGATTCAGGAGCTATTGCCTGAGCTCGTAAAAACACCAGAAGATAAAGGGTCCCGTGGGGTATTACGAGATATTGCTGCCGTATGCCGAAGCACTTTCGACGTGGACCCTACCTTGGTACCAAAGCTCCTTCACTCAGCAGAAGATGTCGACGTTTTAATCTCTTCTGCTATATTAATCCACGAACACTTACCCAGCGATCTTTCTCGACTCTCTACATATTCGAGGCTACTCCTTCAACGAGATTGTCGCCTTTCACTGGCACTCGAGAGCGTTCTCAGTAACCTTATCCGAGCTGATTCCCACAATCAAGGAATTAATCTTGCAGTTCGCAGAATTTGGTCTAGCTACCGCCCTGGTTCGAAGTGGAAAGCATTGCCGTTTCCGAACTCACGCTGGATTTTCTGCACTACTGAGCCATCAGTTGACCGACGTGCGCAAGTGGTATACCTTAACATACTCGATGGGTCACTTGTGATCGATATGAAACCGCTTGGAACTTGGCTGCCAAACGATTTCGTGCGACATCCGATGTACAAGCTACTCTTTGGCGAGGCATGTGTTATCATGTTCAACGTATCATGGTTATTGACCATTTATGTAAATAGCGATTGTTCCAGGTTATACCAGGTGGCCTCCCAGGGATGGATTACACGACGAGAGACTTGATATCTGATCACCAGGTAACACGTTTTCGGTGGCATAGAGTTTAGAAGAGGCTCAGATGGGACATTTAGGTGTACCTTTCACTAAGGAACAACGGCGCGGATCTCGTCATTCGAGCAAAACGAAAGGGAAGCGACGCTGAAGTTATGGAGCTTATTCCTCATGAGGAACTGGAGGGAGATTTACCCACAGCACTACTCAAAGGATATGCTCACTGGTTAAATCTTTCAACGTCCATCCTGGAGATCCGTCCTCTAAATGCCCTTTGGGAGACGTCGCCGGATAATTGGAAGATGGACTGTATCCCTGGTTGTTATCGTATGTGGAAGGGGCGTGAACGCCTCGTCGACATTCGAAGTCGGGCGTGGGAGATGGTATCAAACCTCTTCAAGCCACTATGTGGCCCTCAGGATCTCATTGTTAGCGCGTTTCTGGCCGACACCGACGAGCCCTTGTCATCGTTACAACTCTCGGTTCATTTGCCACGATATGACCTATTCTTCTACGTTGATGAGGATGGCGATCTTCAATCTCGCACCATCCGTGGCATGGTATACGACGAAAACCAATATATCGGGACTCTTTTTGGGCTAGTTAACTACCTAGTGCTCTGCCCGAAGATCAGAGATCATATTATCGCCGAACTTGTTCCTCGATGCGTTCTCATCCCCGATGGTGAAGTTTCGTTACAAACAGATGACCATCACGTCTGCGTGAAAATCTCCGCCGATCAATCTGGTTTAGAGCGCGTTACCTACCAGACCTATAAAATCGATACTGTCCTAGGGTGCTTGACGGCGGATAGTGGTTTGACGAGCAAGCTATACTGTGCTTATCTGCATGCGCTAACCAGTGGATATAGCACCGATCCACTTACTGGCAGATCCGGCACAGAGGAGGCACTGTCTATACTCCAGTCGGCTAGCTGTTGGTCAACCGTGAAGTTTGGTTCGCGCGATGCTGAACTCTTGTGCAAGATCGCGTCCATATGTACCCAGGAATTTCCACGCTCCAAACGACTCACACAGGAGGTGCAACGAGATCGCGTCCCACCGTTAAACTTGGAGAGTCATGAGCTATACATCATTTCTAAAGCGATCAAGGAGCACTATGAAAGGGTCGCGCTGTGCCACGAAAATGAATTGGCCTCCCTGTTCGAAGACTTTCCATTACATGTCGATCAATCCCCAAAGTGTAGTGCTGGTCGAGCTGCATATCTGTTTCCATTTGCAGTTTCGGTGGAGCATTCCAGCGCAAACGTTGGTGCCCAGTATCACGCAAGGGACATCATCAATACAGCCTCGGGAGAGCATCGGGCTTATACCGCGGCGACGTACGTTTACCACAGGACTGCAGCGGGTATGAAAGATATATGGACATTGGTGCAATCATGGGGGAGGAATGTATCTGGGGACGCTGCCTTGTCGCTCCGATATGACAAGCGGTGGTTGAGTCTTGATCTCCCGTCGACATGGTTGAAGATGTACAATCTCCTTCGAGGAGGCGACGAAAGAAAATGGTTTCAGCTGCTCTTCTCGTTACCCGCCACGGCGTATGCCTCACCGGAACACATCTTGCTGGTCCCTGTTTTCGTAGCCTTTGCGTTGGATCCACGGTTCTGTCTAGAAGATCCACCGCGCTATGGTCTCTATCCCATTTCGGAGGGATCCTCTCAGCCTTCACCAGCCACTTTGAGCGACTACGTCCTTGATAATATGCGCTCCTTTTATCACAGCCCTGAAAATCTGGAGCATGCTGAAGTGATAAACGACCGGGAGAGACTCCGACTTGAAACGGACAACACCAGATTATTCTCAGATGTTCATGCAACCGTGCGAAGGCTACTGGCAGCATGGCCATGTGAAACCCCCCCATCGTGCTTACTCAACCCCAGTTTATATGCTGTAGCGACACTGGAATCCCAAGTTTCGCTTTACTTTTCCAATTGCTTTCGGAATCTAAAACTTCAAGAACATCTGACCCGTGTTCAGATAATTCTAAACGATCTACCTTCCAAGGTTCCTCCAGTCCCCGACGCTCCCCCTTACTTGTTTGATCCATCGTACAGCATCCGTTCCCATACTCTGCAACCACTAACGATAGGCCGACTCTTTTGCAGACCCGCGCCACAGTTGATCACACACCGCAGATTGCCTCGATTCGTCGCAGACACTAGCAGAGATACCCAACCCTTTGGTTCCACACCGTTACAGCAATTGCTTGCTGTGGTTGATGCAAATGCAACAAATGCACTCCAGTGTAAATACACTTTGGATCTCCGTACTAGTGCCGAGCACTTTGGGAGTGAAATGTCGTTTACGGGATTTGAAGAAATGGAGTTACCCACTGTAGGGATCCTCATGGATCATCATGCCCGGTGTAGAGCCAGCTACACTGAAGCTCTTCAGCATCTTCAACAGTATCTTGGGCCGAAAAGTCACAGTGAACAATCGATCGAGCGGTCCGGTCGATGGCCATGCGTCACCGCACAGACACTTTTTCGATGCCTCGCATCGAATTCGCAAACCAACGTCCCAGATGATTGGAGGAGGTGCCTCACATCTCTCGCTCTAGTCGCGCTTGAGCTGCAGCGCGCTCGAAGACTGCTTCTGTTACACTTTGGTGGGCTTCATGAGGACTTCTGCAGGGAATTGCAAAACGAGGGATGTGATGGGTGGGACGCGGAAACGCATCCAGACTGGCTGCTGATACAGGTGTGTTTCGTGTTATGGGTGTACGTACTTGTCGACTTTGCATCTCACCGCGTGCATTAGCTGGATGGCAACTTTTTGATTCGTCGTATCCAGGCAGAAGTTGCGAAGGAAATGATTTCACCAGGCTCAGGCGAGAATACGGCCATGCAACTGAACATGGGAGAGGGAAAGTCGTCAGTGATTGTCCCGATCATCGCCGCTGTCCTTGCGAATAGTGAACAGCTCGTACGCGTCATTATCCCAAAGCCATTGGTAGCGCAGACCCTGCACATTCTTGCGGATCGTCTAGGCGGACTTACCAGTAGACGAGTATATCATCTCTCATTCTCCCGTTCCCTCAAGACCAAACATCAAACAGTGGCAGCTCTCCGTCAGATCTTGTTGGAATGCATGCAGGAACGGGGTATCCTGGTCCTCCAGCCGGAGCACGTTCTGTCTCTGAAACTCACGAGTGTGGAGAAGCAACTTCCTCTTCCCGAAGACGCTCAACTGGCGTCCCTATTAGTGGAGCTTCAGAGATGGCTGCATTCTCATTCACGAGACATCTTGGACGAAAGTGACGAGGTCCTTGACGTTCGGTCCCAACTGGTATTTACTATTGGTCATCAGCGATATATGGAAGGCTCCTCCGAGCGATGGTCCACCTCCCAACAAGTTCTTGGCCTCGTAGGCAAACATGCGGCCTCCCTGCGAGGGATGTTTCCGCTCGGAGTAGAATATGAACCGGGACCACCTGGTTCCTTCCCTCATCTTCGTATATTGCAAGCAGATGCTGGCACACAGTTGATGTCGTGGATAGCAGAAGACATTACGGCAGGTCTCCTTCCCAACCTAAGCTTCGAACATCTCCGCCCTCACTCAGCGCTTAGGGACGCTGTTCGAAGCTTCATATCATGCGAAGATGTACCCCCTACAAAAGTTCAGTTAGTGAAAGAACATACGGAGAAAACCCTCCTGTGGGGTAGTCTGCTACTTCTGCGTGGCCTATTGAACGGTATTCTCTTGTTTTCTTTTAGAGAACGGCGTTGGCGGGTCGACTATGGTCTTTTCCCAACACGTACTATGCTCGCTGTCCCATATCAGGCAAAAGACGTCCCAGCACCGAGGGCTGAGTTTGGTCATCCGGATATTGCTATCATCCTCACCTGTCTTTCATATTACTATGGCGGACTCAGCGAAGAGCAATTGAGGCTTTCCTTTGAGGTTTTGCTCAGGCAACTGGATCCATCCTCAGATTACCATCTCTGGGTTCAAAACTGTCCTGCCATACCGGACCCTTTGCGAACTTTCCGCGGCATCAATCTTGACTCTGTGGAACAATGGAACCAGTTTTTATTCCCCCTGTTCTCCCGGAATAGAGAAACGGTCGATTTCTATCTCTCGAAAGTCGTGTTTCCAAGAGAAGCCAACGAGTTCCCTTCGAAGCTGTCGAGTTCTGGTTGGGACCTGGCAGAGAAGAAGGACCGTGTTCTGACTGGTAGGCCAAGGTTACTCGATCACGGGCGTATGCTGATCTCGCCATGGTGCAGGATTTTCCGGGACGAATGACGGACAATATCTATTGCCACTGCATATCACCCAACGCGACCCGGAGCATCAACGAGGAACAAATGCAAAAGTCTTATCATATCTTCTGCAGCCAGAGAACAAGCACTACATGTGTATGGCACGCGAGAACAGCGAACGACGCACTGCACGTGAATTCCTTCAGATCTTAGTTGCACAAAGGCCAGAAATCCGTGTCCTGTTGGATGTTGGTGCTCAAATGCTCGACCTTCAGAACAGCGAGTTAGCGAAGGTGTGGCTAGACATCAGTCGAGATGCTTCCGCCGCTATATATTTCAACGAGGACGATGAGTTGATGGTACGCGCGCGAGATGGTAGCACACAGTTTCTGCGGTCTTCATCATTCGCGCAGCAGCTGGACCGATGTATCGTATACCTTGATGACGCACATACACGTGGTACCGACATCGAGTTTCCGATTGGGTCTCGGGCTGCTGTCACACTTGGCCCCAAGGTCACCAAAGACCGTTTGGTTCAAGGTACGAATGATTTACGCCATTTCTTTACGGTAGCCTAATTGATTGCACATCCTGTAGGTTGCATGCGGATGCGAAAGCTGGGTCAAGGACATTCTGTCATGTTCTTCGCACCTCTTGAAATTGATCGGTGTATTCGCTCTATGACGGGCAAAGACAAAGTCCCCCTCCAGATCATCGACACTACAGATATACTACGTTGGGCCATACAAGAGACATGGGAAAATATTCGGCGATGGGCACCTCACTGGGTGCAACAAGGGATGGACCATACTTCCCGATACGCCGCTTGGTCCGGCTTTTGCAGCCGCCAATTAACCTCGGAGGAGCTATCAGAGAAGTGGCTCCAGCCTGAAGCCAAGAGCTTGAGAGAGCTCTATGAGCCGCGCAACCCCTCAAGCGCTCCCTTTCTGGAAAACCCGGACTTTTGTCAGCGCTGCACTGATCTTGGTGTTCAGTCGCTATACTCTGTCGGTATGGATGAAGAACAGGAACGAGAGCTCGTTTACGAAGTCAGACGCGAACGACAGGTAGAACGTCCCCCAAGGGTACCGCCGGCGAATCATTCGATCCACCAAGATGTCGTCGATTTCGTAAAGACTGGGGTCATCCCAACGCAAACCAAATTCTTCACGAAACCGACCAACACTTTCAAACCAGCATTCGATACGCTCGATGCGACCTCGGCAGCTACCGACGAAGCGTACGTCTGGAGTCAGTCCGTGTTGGCCACGAAAGATTTTGAAGAGACCATCGAAGCATGGGAAAAGCCGGCTGACTACGCGCGCCCGGTTCATTGGGTCGTTTCCGTGAAAAGAGGCGCCAACGATGCGCTCGTCATTCTGAGCCCTTACGAAGTGAACCAGCTATTACCGAAAATCAGGGCAAGCAAGAAAATCCGTCTTCATTTGTATACACCCCGTATCTCCAAGTCGACGAAACCGTGCGACGATCTCTCTTTGTACAGCATCCCCAAGGTTTTGAACGGGTGGATTGCTCCCTCATCTCTCATGGATCAGTTGAACCTGTTCGCGGGTCAGTTGTATCTCAAGGATCACGAGACGTACATCCGGTTGTGTCGTTTCCTGTGTGTGTACACGAGGGACCTGCGAGACGAACTGGGCGTTGAACCGGACGGTTTTGTGCTGCCAAAGAGTCGGGTCAAGGGTTCAGAGACGCTGATCGCGCACACGTTTCGGAGTTCCCCTATCATTGCTATCAGGGCGTTGATGGATCTCCGTGGAAAAGGTGTCGACTTTTCATCAACGCATATGGGGAAACTTCTTCGTGGACGGACACTTTCCAGAGCCGATTTCGATGGTTTGTGAGATGGCTCGGATTTGGGCCACCGTTGGGGAAGGGTGGAGAAGGAAGGCGAGTTTTATTGTTATAATGTAACCGATTACCATGTGAAAGATCTACACTTTAAGTCTCGTTACCACATCGATCGGACGAACTTCGTGCGGCGCGCGCGCGTCTGTGCGTCCGCGAGCCACGACGGTATCGAACGCGGTCGAAGGGGAACGAACCGATAGTACGAACTGGCAACATTGGGTTCGTGCGTTCGGGAGTGAACGCTTCAGTTCTCATAGCACCCAGGACATTTTACGAGTAGATGTAATATTCTAGGGCCTCGCTACAACGGAACAAAGTGGACGAAATAACGTACAAACTACTATGAAAACAGCCAGAGTGTATACTAGTAACAAACGGAAAAACACAGATTCAAACCTATCGGATACATTATCTGTCACCACCAATCCTGCACGTATACCCGCGTCAACAGCCCAGACGACAACGGTCTAACCAGTTTGTTGGATCGACGATGGGTATTCGTCGCGCGAGCCAGTATCGCGTCCCCGAAGCCGATATCCCATTGTGTCTACCTCTTGCGCTTGCTCTTGTTGCTCGTTGTTAAAGACGGTATCGTCCTCCCTTGCGTCTCCAGCGGTGCGGGGGTCTGTGCACTGTCCACGATCACATCCGACTTGCGCTTCCGTCCACGTGTGCCCATCCCTGTGCCCATCGCCTGCCCCACCCCCACGGCCCCAGGAGGGACCTTGAACGTTTGCGCCAGCAGCTGCGGTACCCCGCCTTCGCTCCCATCATGTGACGCCACCTCGTCCAAAAACACATGAAGCTGCTCCGAAGGCGTCTTGCCGATCTTGGACGTATCCGTCACCTTGGACACCGTCGATGGGTCCAACCTCTCCGCCAATTTGTCCAACTCCCCATCCTCCTCGTTCGCACGCGGCATATCCATCAAGAACGCGTCAAAGTCAAAGTCTTGCCCCGCGTCCAAGTTGACGGGCGGGAACATGTCCATGTCGCCCGTGGGTAGTGGGGGTGCAATCCCGCCACCGCCAGCACCTGTGGCGGTCTCTGCGGGCAGTAAACCCGAGTCTAGCGCAGTGGGGTCGATGCCGAGGCCCTGGAGGAGGGTCTGAATGTTGCTCTGCAACTCGTCCACGTCGTTGTCGATCTCCGAGGTGGACTCGTATGTTTTCTGCAGCCGTTCGTCCTGTTGTTGAAGCGCAAGCGGTTCCGGTTCCGATGGCGCCCCTAGGAGTGAGAGCGTAAACGGTGACAATGCATTAGCTGTCGTGTAATCAAATGTTGCGGGTAATCGTGGTGGCGAGGAGAGATTAGGATGAGTATTTTCGTTGCCTTGAGTGATGCTCGAAGTGAATTGATGGGGGATGTTGTATGGCGATGGTGCGATGAGATGCTGCTGGTGATATGATTGACCTGGTGGCGTTAATACATCGGGGGAGATAGATTGCGCTGCGAGGGCCGCGAGGAGTTTTTGCATTTGTGACGGTGAGTTGAGAACAGATGCCAACGCTGTCTGTACGATATGGTCGTTATTCGGTTGTGGTGGCGTAGGGGTTGTAGTAGTAGAGGTCTGGAGTGGTGCAATGTTGGACGGTGAGGCACTTGGGGTTGGTCGGGTCTCTTGCGGGGTAGGACGAGATTCAGGGACAGCGGGGGTCGGTGTAGGCGCGTCTGCGACACTTGGTTCGACAGACATGAACCTGGGCGCCGTAAACGGCTCGGAAAGCTGTACAGAAGGCGTGTCCATCGACGACCCAAAGAGACCTGAGCCCGGGGTTACTATATCGTGCACGAGGTGTTGCGAACAGACTCACTATTCGTTGAGCCCGTCGATCGCGTACTTTCCATGCTCGACCTCGGCTCCTCTTCCACGACCTCATTCGTCTCCACTCTTTGTCCACTCCGACCATCCGAAATCATCAGTCTCTGGGGCTTCCTAGCCATGACAGCATGCGGCCCCTCCTCGTCCTTCCTCATCTGATTTTCCGCGTGCCCAAACACCCCCGCCAAGAATTTTACAATGCGATTGATCGTGTCCTGGTGCTTCTTATGCCTCTCCCTCGCTACCATCGCCTCCTGCCACAAATGCTGGTTCGAACTCTTGAGCTCGTTCAAATCCGCCGAGATGGCCGCCTGATGTCGCTTAATCGCCTGTATCCCGTTCACGATCGAGTTCATGTCCAACAGCTGGTTCGCAGATAACGCGCCCACGGTTCCGTTCGCCGATGCATCCTTGTTTGCAGCGGGCGCCACGTGCGCGTCGTCGCTCGTCGTCACCGCCTGCTTTTTGCGCTGTATGAGACACAGCAAGTCCGGCTGCCCGTGCAGAAAGTGCGGGTGCTCAAAGTTCCAGAACTCGGTGTCCGACTCGGCGCGTAGGACGCCTTGCTGAAGATGTGGGATCTTGTGGAAGCCGTACATGTTGAGCTGGCGGACAAAGGAGCTAAAGTTTTTGTGCTTGAACCAGCGTCCGAGGACTTCGCTCGAGAAGCGCTCCTGGTCGAGGACTGGAATGACGTGACAAGATGGGATATCAGTCGCGAGGCGGGCGCGTAGTTTGAGAGGATGCCTACCAAAGAACGAGTCGCCGGTGTCGGACCATCTTATGAGATCCTGGTCGGCAGGGTCGTTGACCATCCTATCGAGCGTGTCGATGAGCTCCTGGGCAAAGATTAGATGAGGAGACGGACTCATATAGCTTCTGCAGAAACGCAGGGACCAGCTGTCTGGCTGGTCTGTTCAAGTGGGATGAGCTCCCTCTGGGGGCTACGGTAAGAGACATTTGCTGTTCGGTCGTCGCTGCCATCGTCGCAGCTTTTTAAAGTGGACGGTACAGCAAGTCCAAGAGGTAATTGCACTTTGCGACAAACACGTAACAACATATCTTAACCCTAACCCTAGTTCAATTTCGTTGCGTCACCCTCCATATCCATCTTCTTCCTGATCTCCTCTCTCAACATCACAATCCGGCTGTCCAGCCTCGACGACAGATCCACCTCGCGCGTGCACAAGCCACTCGCTTCCGCCAACATAGTCCCCGCCGCCTTGAACGTGTTTTCCCACTCTGTCGACCTTTTCTCGTTTTCTGTCTTCTCAGGGTTGCCGGAAACGTCTCTGCCTAAAGCCTTTTGCTCCCCCTCCTTCATCTTGACGAAACGGTAGTGTATGATTAGGACACAGATCCTAATACACTAGCTAATCAGTCATCTAATTGGTCAACACTTAGATTGACTAACTGATCATACATATGATCAAAGTCTAGATCATACACAGCCTCACATAGACGCTCATCTAGACTCATGACTGATGATGACATCATATCTTATCTATGATGTCATAGTGACTGTGTATGAGTCATACTGACTCACAGGGCTGTACACACAGCCCATTAGCTGTGCATAACACAGGTATTGCACAGGTATACACAGGTATGCATTGCCTTAAAGGCTATGCGCACTGCCTAACTGCTATGTCACTCTATCTATGGTTATCTGACATAGCCACTATCTTTACGTATAAATAGATCGATTAGATAGGGCTATCAGTAGAATAGTGCACAGCACATAACGTACAGATTATCCTCCTGTACCTTGATTAGATCACAGATCAATCAAGTCCCCTTTCCTGCTATTAGGCTATACAGCTTAGCCACTCATCGTTCACCTCAACCCGGACTACTATCCGACAATCCGGACCACAGTCCGATACCTTACCGAGCTTCACTCTCTCTAGTCAAGTGAGTCTCACACTTGACAATCCCTTCGCTATCACTGCGCATCCAGCGGGACATAGCCATTAGCATAACCTATCCCGTTAGTGTGTTTCTGTGAACGTCAAGGTCAGGAGAGTCAAAGCGAGGGATGGGAGAGAGTGCACGTTCAGCATCAAGAGTAGATTGCGGCTGAGAATTCATTAGAAGAGGATAACGAAAAAACGAGCAGCAAATTACCGGTAGGCCTTCAGCGTTAGGACGCAATTCATCAGTGTGTTCACGCCTGATATTTTGGGCAGGTAGAGCACGGTTGCGCCTACGAGATACTGTACCCCGCGCCCGATTATGAGAGGGTGGGACAAGGCCATTGAATTTAGCATCTCGAATCCGCTGATGCTCTGCCTCTGGAGCTTCTTGAAGATGCCGGTACCAGGTGGTTGAGGCGACTACATGTGGTCGTCCATAGTTGTATGCAGAGCAAACACAATTGAAACGCTGGTTTGAGGTGCCAGCGCTCTCAGGATCCATGGTGGGACAAGTGCAGATACTGTAACGTGTTTCTGGCGTGTAGTCCGCAATGCATTGTTCTCTGTCAATTGGAGCGGTACCTAGTAGGTAGCTGTACCGGTCACTTCGTTATATCAGATACAGACAGATACTTACCAGCACAATCTGGCTGGATAACCCAGGGCAACGTAGTCGCTGCTGCCGCCACGAAGAGCAGAACCCTCAGCCCATCTTATCAGATTTAAGCATATATTATTCTGCAAATATTGCTAAATACATAAAGTGACATACGCTACCATAACAGAACATGGCTAAGTTTCACTGGGCGTCATCATCGTCAATGCAAGCAAATACAGCTGCGATGCACTCATCGTGTTTGCTAACAATGACCCCATCCATATCCCGCTACCAGTTACCAGGAAAGACGTCAAGAGTTATCATCGAGGCTCCGTATCTTGACCAAGAGCGAGAAGAGGATGAATATGAAGAAGGAATTTTTGATATTTTTGCGCGAACTATGGGACAGGCTAGTTTCCCACATCGTCGGTGTCCTCCGTGAGACATGTCCCCACCGGTCCCGCATTTGGTGGTGTCCTACCACCGAGTTCTCTCTTTTGCCGCTGCACGCTGCTTCTCCGTACCGAGAAGACCAAAAGGGCGTCCCGGATCTCTTTATCTCGTCCTATTCGTGCCAGACAGCCTCGTTCCTTGGATTCTATGGCTGAGAGAAGACGCTTTGTCGCCATTCGCCAAGAGGCTGCCATGGGCGCAGACAAACTTTTCTCCGTCGATACCGAACTGGCCAACATTGGTCAGATTGTCGATGGTCTCGCAACGTACACGCGCGTCGAGGGAGAGGACTGTTGTATATCCCGTGCCGCTGACGAACTTGGTAGGAACGAATGGGTGCACTTTGCTTGTCATGGGTTCCCGAACCAAGAACAACCCTTTGAGTCCGCGTTCGCTTTGCGCGACGGACCGTTCACCATCCAACACATCATCCACTGTGAGCTGCAGAACCCGGAATTTGCTTACTTATCTGCTTGTCATACGACCGTCGGAGACAAAGAGAGTCCGGACGAGGTGATCCATCTCGCGTCTGCGATGCAATTTTCTGGATTCCGTTCTGTGATTGGGACAATGTAGGCTGTGGACGATGCTGAGACG
>JBBPUC010000533.1:0-16714 GCA_038094375.1 Tubosaeta aff. heterosetosa
GACTATCGGGTATCGGAAATAGTAATGAATTTACCGCAAACCAACTCGGGAATCAAGAAATTGTATCGGATAGAAGGGAGTATCGGATTTACAGGGTATCGCTTATGAGGGAGTCGACTGTAGCAGCTTTCCCTTAGCGTGCGCCTTTGCACTTGGCGAAAAATGGTTGGTCAGCAGCCTGATGGGATTAACATCTAGGTCTACGTTGAACCCCTTGAATTCCCCTTTACCGAGCCGCCTTTTGGAAATCTGTCCTTCTCTGCCCAGCATCTGTTCTTGGTCAGCTGATTCGCGGATGCTCCCCCTCGAAGCTGTTCATTTCCCCCACCATCTTGATACTGTCTATCTCTCTTTCCAATTACTGGGCCCCGCTCTTCTGTGCGCCACACTCTAGTTGAGTCCAATGGCTAGTGCAGAGCAATTGGCATCCAGCGACGGGGAAGAAAGCTGCTATCGAGACAAGCGGCCCAGCCCTTGAGACTTGGTCGGAATACTTCAACGCCCTGATGATTCTGTGATGGAGTCAGTCACACCTCGGGGGCCTTCGTCAAGTTTGGGCCCTCGTAAACAGGCGTATCCTCCGCCCTCATCGAGAGTAAGTAAACGAATGACTAGCCTGTTTCAAATGGGTGCACACTTGCTTCTGTGGTGGAAGATATTAGTTATTCAGACCGACGTATTAAATTGAGAATTTGTAGATGCAACGGCTAACAGCTGCCCGAGTGAGGCTAAATATTTTCGTGGCTTCCCTTATAACAGGAGTTGTCTCGGAATTCGCCACACGAATTTAATCACATAATGAGCAGTCGGCAAAAAGTCTGGCTTAGCGTATATGCATTTTAACCAGATTGCAAGCGTACGCTATAAAGCCCCGGCCCTCACTGCCAAGGCCCCGCTACCGTCATGTCCCTGCCACTCAAGCTATCCTTGTTGTTTCTCTCAGTGATATCCTATGAAATAATATTTGAATACCCATCTCCTCCTCGCCCTGACGACAAAGTAGTGGTAAAAACCGTTCGGGAACGGATTTTAGCCCGCGCTGGCCTGCCCTGCAACTTATTCCTTAAGGTTTGTCTCATGACTTGCGTAGCTTGAGGCCTAACTGACTATCACCAGGGCACACTATATCTGGTCACTGGTACCGAGCTATTAGCCACTGTCGGAGTTCCTCTACACAGCTCAGACCGGTCGTTCGACGCGCTCAGATCTGCGAAAGCCAGTCCCTTATCGCTGACATTCGTTCTGGGAGCGTTTCTGGTCATCACGGGAGGCTATACTCGATATAAATCCTACCGGGCGCTCGGGCCGCTCTTCACGTTCGAACAGTGCATCTGCAAGGACCATAAGCTCGTCACGACCGGGCCCTATGGAATCGTCCGTCACCCAAGCTACTCAGGTTTGTTGATGAATTTCGTCGGCGCGTGTATCATGTATGGCGACAGAGAATCCTACTTGCGCACGTCAGGCTTTCTACTTTTGCTGTGGGTTAGACTCGTGGTGGCCATTTGGATCTTGATTGTGCTGGCGTCTGTTGCGGTAGTGTTCCTTCGGTCAATAGACGAGGACCGTATTCTTTCAGAGAGGTTTGGAAAGGAGTGGGAAGAGTGGGCTAGGCGGGTACCTTACAAACTTGTTCCATTCGTTTACTAGGACAATGGTCGTTACTTTTCGTGGGGTGGAAGAGTGATGGACTTGATTCAGCTATAGCTGATTATATAAGATAACTGCTCTCTTCTACTCTTTCTGGACTTGTTAACTGTATGTACTGATCAATCGAAGAACAGGTTTATCGCTGAGAATGCTGTGCTTGGATTGACATTGCTACCGCTGTCAGGGTTCTTCACAGACTCCTTGTGTCGCTCCAAAGCCATGAGCCACTCGGCTTTGACCTGCGTATGGGCCATCTCCTTTGTGGATTTTCATGAAAGGCTCGTCTATATAACTTAGAGTCTCAGTCCTTGATGCGAGCAAGCAGGTCGGACTACCACCTCTCGGTCATTTCGCAACATGCCTTTCAATCACCTAGGCCATTGGTTTCCCCCTACCACCATCCACCCATTAGAACTCTATATCCCACACCCACCAGGATACATCTACCAATACCCGATCCCAAAAGCCACGATGGAGACCCCTGGCGAGATCTTGAGCAAATATTACAGCGAGAAGGCGAGTACGCGGGATTGGACAGATCCCAATGGCGTACTGTGCAAACAACAAGAGACGTATCGTCATTACCCAAAATTCGCTATATGGCCTATCGGTTCGTCGGGTTTGATCGCTAAATGGCCTCGCCCCAATGGCCTTGGAGCGGTACCAGTGCCGGTTTACAGAACAGATCCTCTGAATCGACTAGAGATGACAGAAGTAATCGAATTTAGGAATCGGAATCCAAAAAGTCCTTCAGTAGGCGCGTTTCTACACAATGCTATTCAAGGGTTTGGCATGAACGCCGTGATCTAGGTATTAGCGTGCTTGATATTTTTCGAAGAAAGCTGGAAGCCTTGGAGGGTGCAGGGGATATCGTCCTCCGTGAATTTCAAGGGAATGGCCTGGATTTTATCATCGAAGTGAGCGAAAGAGACAAGACTATAGACCTATCTGACGAGTGTATCTCCAAGTGGCCAGGGTATGAACTGGAGAAGTACACGATCCGCACTCGACTAGGTGATGGAAGACTATTAACGCGATTCGATTTGGCGGAGCAAATAACGGTGGCGTATGCATCTTTCTTCAAGGTGTGTTCTATACCATCAATGGGTTAGCTCAATCCAACCCTTTCCATTCAGACAGTGGAGGATGAATACTTGTTACCCAGTAAGGTTGGATTTTTCAACATCGCACTCCATCAGGGGAGAAATTCGAAAAAGGATTCGTTGGGTGTACAACTTATGCAGTTATATGTCGTCAGATTTTACAACTCGGTAGATGGGTATTGTGTTGCGGAGGTCCATATCGTTTGATCAATATATCTTTTTTCCTAAAGTTGTGGGTGGTTCGTCCGAATATGCTCACGATATTCGGGTAGCACAAACTACAAGCCAATTTCAACGTGGAAATCAGTGCTGCAATGTACGATAACGCTGTCGCATTTTAAACGTTGACTCTGAATCGCGGCTCGATCGTGATTAGTTTGTTAATTAGAATTTATCGTTACAGATAATCCCCTAGGATTAAGCGCGTATCGACCAGCCCTAAATATTATCACATGACCATTAACACAGTGACTTGTTCTACAATTTCGCAAGCGCTAATAACACTCGATGCGACGCGGTAACAAATCACACAAGGTCTTTCACACTTTCTGCATGGTCCGTAGGACTAATTAACATTCTTTTGCACAGGTACCAAATGTTAAACTTCGCCCAGCACCAGCACCAACTCGCACTCAGCGAGTTCAAGACGCGTCTTGTGACCGCAGCTCTGACTCGGAGATCCCCCCGAATGCAAGCATGGTAGACCTCTGTCCGAGACCATTCAAAGGTTTCACCATATGTGCAACTGGATCTGTGGATAAGGTCTGTCGTGCGAGTTCTTCCGATCCTAGGTCTAATACATTCAGCTAGCCCACTTTGTTCAAGATGGCGTTCGAGCTTGGTGCTGTCTCCACCAGTGACTTGACCGACCGCGTCACTCATCTCATTGCTAGTGCCCATGGTGGTGCCAAGTACATGGTACGTTCCTCATATCGTGCCTCACTTCCTTCTCTCATGTGTTCAGTGTGCACTCGAGCGCAAGATGCCCATCATGACTCCGGAGTGGGTTGCAGAGTCGCATGCCGTATGGCTACGTGGAGATGATGTCGATGTGGAACAGGTGCGTAGCATCGCTTCTCCTTTACAGAAACCCACCATTTCGTCATAGAGCGTATCCAAATACCGGCTCCCTGTCTTTTCGGGAGTTGTATTATCGCTCTCCGGAATAGAGGACGTCAATCGACGCGCCGAAATAAATCGCCTGCTAACAGCGCATCAAGGGGTCTACGTTAAAAACATCGAACGCCCCGTTAAAGTCACGCACCTTTTGTGCTCGGGTGACACAGAAACAGACAAGATGAAATACGCGGAAAAGTTTAATAAGCGGAAAGAGGCTAACATACATCTTATCTGGGAAGAGTGGTTCTGGGATTGTTTCGAATTTGGTGGTAGGCAAAATTATCGTAATTTCCGAGTTGACACGCGCCAACACGTTCTGAAAAGGTAGATTCGAGGAAAGAAAGTATCAAGTAAATCGACCAAGACCGGAGCGAAAGTCCTTGCAAGACAGTGAGTGCTAGGTCGCACATTGGCCCTTGTTGGTAGTTCTCTGAAACTCCATATTGCTTAGATCCGCCTCCAGTTCAAGATTCTGCCCTAGGCTCTGACCAAAATTTGGCCATGCCTATAGGCAATGTTAAGCGGTCGAAGCCTGTGGTTCCTGCCGGTAGCTTCACTGTTATCAACAACCTTTGCTTAGATGGCGAAGAGGAAGAGGTGGCTATTATCAACAAACCAACCCATTCTGTGACCCTCCAGCTGTGGCAAAGCCTCCTTAAACCTCGTGGGTTCATGATCAACGATGGCAAACTCGTCCGAAGTCCGTCAAAGTCACAGGGCACACGATCACAGCCCTTGACCCCGCCGACGCGGACACAAACGGGACCAAATGTGACGGATCGTGACAGGAATGGCACCGATAACGGGAGGGAGAAGGACAGCGTCATCACATCTTTTAGACGAACGAACTCGTTTGCACCCGTCGTTGTGAAAGAACTTACTGGTCGACTGCCATTTCGGCGGACAATGACCTCATCGTCAGCTTGCCCCGGCGAGGCGGAAGGGAGCAGTTTGCGTGACCCTGTCCAGCGCGATTCGACCGTGCCGGCGCTCTTCACAGGATACACATTTCGTTTGCTTGGTGAAGCGCGCTGTTCAAGCGTTCGACATGCAATTGAAAATGGCGGGGGTACTGTAACAGACGATGATGCCGGGGAGGCAAGTTTCATTATCGTAAGGTTGATAAGGTACGTCCTTGGTATCATCTGTCGTTCACTTCCACTAAACAGCGTCTTTGGTGGTCTGTCCCGGTAGTGGAAGTAAGCTCTATCGCGATGAACCTGACGACCACACAAGAACCAAGTATAGAACGGAATGCTGGCTCGAGCATTCCGTATTCCACGAGCGAATATGTGAACCGAGCGAGAATGTGTCTTTCGTGCCACTTACGATTACAACACCCATACCTGGTACGGTCACTACTCGTCTTCCAGCCGCCCATAGATCTTATGCACGAGTGTAGACGCGGAAAAGATAAACTTGAGCTTGTCTGGGTTGGATCAGTCCCAGTTGTGTTGGATTCGACGCCTTGTAAGAGCGATCGGTTTGTTTCCCCTTCCGTCTTTGGATCATATTCATTCGTACCCATACTCGTGTAGGAATCACTCTTGAGCCAACGTTTTCTCGCCGTTCGACACACCTTCTCTGTCCCAGTGGAGCAGGTGCCAAATTCGAGAAGGCACTAGAGTGGCAGATTCCGGTTGTGACCCTGGCTTGGTTGGAGGACATGGCGAGGGCAGGAAATATACCGCATATGGATGAGTACCTGCTTGGTGAGTCTCTCGCAAGAGCATCGATCAGTTTCGGTCTTGCTAATCACAGACCCAGTTCCGGAGAGAAGCAAAGGGAAAGGCAAGGAGAAAGAAGTGGATTGCCAAATGATGGATATTACAAATGGTAACTGATGCATGTTGTCCTTTCTGTGTGGAGCTATGCTTATTTTCATCCTAGATGAACCGTCTGACCAGCCTATGTTCGTCAAAAATCCGGCCCTCCTGCAAGATACAGCCCCTCGGGAGTGGGAAAAACCTGTTCAACGTCATCGCGTCACATCATTAGACCCGAAGTCACCCCCGCGTAACGTCCCGTCCGGAAGACCAACATTCTTAACACACAATTCGGATCCTCCAGAAGAAGCTAATGTCCACTTCCCTTTTTCCTCTCCCCCCGCGCCACCTCCCCAAAGTAGTTCTCCGCCTCCTGTCGAAGTTGAATTGCCGCTTCCTGCGCCTACCCCTCCTATCCTTATATCTAGGCGAGTACCAACGCACGTCACGCCTACGCGCCAGCTATCCGGCTCTACGCATGACGCCGAACCAAACGCAGAGACCCGAGCCCAACCTACAGGGTCTATCCCATCCTCGAAGTCACCCTCGCCGATGAAACTTCCCCCTTCGGGTTTGGTCTCGGGTGCGTTCTCCCGGTCTTCGCCTGCACGTCTTCCGGATTCAGACGCGATCGCGAAAGCACTCCACGAAAGCCTAACATCGCTCCTCGGAAAACGGCCTATCGGGGAGGAAGACGTGGAGATGAAGGAAGCGGGTGGGATGAGGAAGGGAAAGCGGATGCGCCCCGGAGGGCAGTCTAACGTAGGTGACTCTACTTCGTGTTCGTTTCGCTTGGTTGACGCGCCAACGTCTTGTTTGGGTTTTGTGTGCACCGGCATAGGTGGTATCCCGGGACGCGTCGCGCGAACAGGTCATATCGCCCACTCGGTCTGTTGTCGGTCCCCCCGGTCTTCCCACAGAACCTGACATGAGCCTGCTGGACGGATTGGTGACTGGTGCGACGCGATCGACAGATGAGAGTTTGAGGGTGACGTATGAGGATCCGGGACAGGTGGAGGAGAAGCGGCGGTTATTGAGGATGCTGGGTGGGGACGAGCTGGAGACCGCGACGGAAGGAAGGGGCGCAGTCGCTGCTCCTATCGTTGCGGGTAGGACGCGACGAACCAAGCGCGCCAAGATTCCTGGATTTTAGGTCGGAAGATGCCACACATTATCTTGTACGAGTACACATGGGCCCTGCAGTCTTGGTCTCCTCTACCACGAGACTAAGTTTTTAAATTGGATCACAGGCCTTGTGGTGCCGGCAAACCTCACCGAAGAGGAAAGTTGGAGGGAGCTTGTTAAGATCGCCATTGTTGTCACATACGACTAGGTGGGGTCATCTCATCCAGTGGGTGTACGGTAGAAAGGAGGCCAAAGAGGATGTACCCGAGGAAAGATCACGCACAATGGGTTTGAGGGGTTCCGGAAGCAATACGACGAGGTTGGCCTCTCTTGCCCGTCGAACAGTCGAGCGATCGAATGAGCTTCTGCAGACTTGGCAGAGCCAGCAAGCTCGGTGAGAAGGCACACGCGCGGTGCATTTTCGGCGGGATGTCACAAATCTCCCCCGAAGCACCCCTTTTCTTGCGCATACCTAGCTTCGGCATACGGCATGTCGTTCAGGTTGATCGCTTCCGTTGCGATGCCCCTTCCGCTACAATCTAACAAGGCTCGTGCTTACCGATATCCTATACCACATCCGCCATACAAACGACTGCGATTCCTGTTGGAGAGTGACATCCTTCAAGAATGCTTCCTTCATATCACCTAGTATATTCTTGTAGGTCGAGATCGTATATTTGGCAACGCGAGTCCCTGGATAGAGGTCAGCTACAAGCATCGCGGATTGGGGCGTGACTGACAGAAATTGTATGACTTGGTGTAATCGATGATGAAGTTGCCGCACCATGCCAAGGACACGTACGGACGAATCTACCGGGGTGAGCTGACGAAGAGAAAGGACGAACGCCGGTTTCCGTGGCAATATCAGTCACGATCTTGTCATACTGCTCCAACTTCTTCAAGAGGACGCCCCACGTTGTCTCGAACGTTTGCGCCTCATCGATGGCGCCGATTGCGGATGTGACAAGGTTAACAGCCGCCGGGGCAGGAGCGAGTGTACTTATCACTTTCGTCGCTTGGCTGGCAGCGGCAGTCGCTTGGAGCTCATCTGCAGTAGGGCCTCCGGGTCGCTGAACAGAAAATATGCCCTACAAAGGGTCGTTCGTATCACCATTATTAAGTTTTCCTATTATCTCCTCGGTCATGGAGGACAAAGTCCCAACGAGCTCGTCTTGCTTCTAAGGAGTACGGTACTTCTGGTGGACTGTTACGAACAAGTTAGATGTATCGGTCCCGTCCCTGAGATTATTGAGTGCACTGATGTAGAGGAAAGAAGATGAAACGAACAAAAAGAATTCGTTATTCCAACAGGTGCATTTCTTCTTTTCCTCTCCTATGGGAGTCTGCCGCATGATGTCTCCAATGGAAAACTGGACATAGAATTGCTTCAAAAATCCCGAGGACATAGAGAGTCAAACAGCCTCTTCAATCCGACCTTCCCCCTTGACTCTTACCGGTAGACCTGCAAACTTTGTCCGAAGTCCCTCGTACCTTTTTCTCTGCGCCGCCGACACGCTCGGCCCAATTTTTTCCACCGCACGCTCGAAATCTGCCGTTGTGACCATCACCCTTGGAACGGAAGACCCACCCTCCATCTCTTCCGGGGACCCCAACACCCGTCTCAACGCAACCACCCCCGCCTCCCTCACGACAGCCGCTAAATCCGCCCCACTGTACCCTTCGCACCCCTCCCTGACCAATCGCGCAACGCACTCGCCCACATCCCCTTCCGAATCCGAATTTGAGAGGGGCACCCGTTTCACCAGCGTCCGTAGAATCTCGACGCGCTCCATGGGTGTTGGGAGGTCGACGTATAGCAGCTTATCAAGACGTCCGGGACGGACCATAGCAGGATCAATCATATCCGGGCGGTTGGTTGCACCGATGACATAGACGGATTTACGGGCATCGAGACCGTCAAGTTCGGTGAGCAAGGTGTTAACGACGCGTGCAGACGAGTCGGACTGCCATCACCCACGACGAGGGCATCGGTATGGTGGACACGAAAAGAGATAAAAACGACAGCGTACCAGACTATCGTCCCGTCTTGGAACCAAGGCGTCTAGCTCGTCAAAAAAGACGACACACGGGGACGACGCGCGTGCTCGCGAAAACACCTGTCTGACAGCTCGCTCGCTCTCGCCGACATACTATCCATCGAGGACTATCATCAATAGAGCTCGGGCCAGACGCCTGACGAACGTACCTTGTTCAACAACTCAGGTCCCTTGACGCTGATGAAATTTGCCCTCGATTCATTGGCCACTGCTTTTGCAAGCAGCGTCTTGCCACACCCAGGCGGTCCCCACAGCAAGACCCCACAGGGTGCCTCGATACCCACGGCGCTGAACAACTCTGGTCGCCGAATTGGCTGGACGATCGCCATCTGGAGTTCTTCCCTTATGTCATGGAGGGCGCCAATGTCGGTCCAAGTTACATCTGGAACAGTCGCGAAACCCTCTCGTTTTGAGGAGGGCTGGACTTGCGAGAGTGCCGTGCGGAAATCAGAGGATGTGATGCAGAGAGGTGCAAGTTGTGATTCCGTCAACGGAGACGGATGGGCATGTAAGAAATGTGCGATTGAGCTCGCAGAGAACCCGCGAACGAGGGAAGCGAACGGTCGCGAAGGGAAAGGTGGAGCTTCCGTGGTAGGAGTGTGAGGAATCGAGTCGATGAGCATAGGTGCATCGCTATTGTTGGCCATCATTTCCGGCACATCCGGTAAAATCAGAGTCCCTTTAGAAAGTTCTTGAAATATTCGTTTCACAGCGATGACGCCTGCGGCTCCTGTTAGTGTTGACAAATCTGCACCGACGTAGCCTGGAGTTGCTTTGGCGAGAGATGCATAATCAAAGTCACCCTCGAGTCGAAGTTTTGCGCATAGAACGTGAAGTATTCTATGTTTGTTCATGTAAGGGAACAAGAAGAGCGAGTAACGGGAAACGAACTTGACCCTTGCCTCCTCATCGGGCACGCCCATACTAATTTCGTGATCAAATCGACCAGCACGGCGCAACGCAGCGTCAAGAGAGTCAGGTCGATTTGTAGCACCAATGACGATTACGGGCTTGTTTTCCGTCTTTTCCCAAGATATGTCTTCCAAGTACTTTAGCTCTGCCGGAAGAAGCCTAGGGTCAATAAACACATACCATCCATGCATGTCAAAAATTGGGCTACAATTCGTCTTTCCATCTCCCGCTGAGCGCTTTCGCGCTTTGGGGTAATCGCGTCAATCTCGTCGATAAACAAAAGGCACGGTGCAACGCGCTGCAGTCTGGCGTGAGCAGGTATCGACAAACAATATCACCAAAAACTCACCTTTGCTTCCTCAAAAGTGTCTCTAAGCGTCTTTTCCGACTCTCCCGACATTCCCGACACGATGGATGGTGCTGATATGCTAATGAACGGCACGCCAAGCTCCTACAACAAAATGCCTCGGTGCGCATATATGCACCCAAACGTTCAACTTACCCCAGCAATCGCGTTCGCCAAGAGTGTCTTGCCGCATCCAGGGGGCCCGTGCAACAACACCCCACGTGGTGGCTGCACCCCCGTATGCAAGTAAATCTCGGGGTGACACAGCGGCATGGCGACGAGCTCGAGGACTTTTTCAATGCAGGCCTCTACGCCGCCAAGATCGGAGAGGCGGGTCGTGGGCGGGTCGTATGTCTTTGAGGTGACTCCGTTGGTGGTGCGGAGTCGCTTTGTGCCATCGTTATCTCCCGTACTACGGCGTAGCTTGCGTTTCGAAGGCGGAGGTGTAGGAACAGATTGGGGGTCCATCGGTGGACAGGTCGACGGCCCAGCATCTGTGGTGGGTTCGTTCGGGGATGGAACTGCAGCATTCAGGTTCAGTTTGACCTTACGATGAGCCGACCAGAGATCCTGCATGGAGCGGTTGAGCGTGTTGTCCACCGTCATGAATGGATTTCAAAGATAAACGGACGTCCATGTCAAGATCATAAATAACATAGACAAATAATATCAGTCGACGCACCACCACCAACAGCTCAGAATGTTCAGCCTCGTCTGAACGATGTGTTCTTCGTTCCAAAGCCTTGAATGGCTTCCTACCCAAGGAAGTTTTGAACTACCCCGCTCTGCAGCTGCGCTGTCATTCGTATATTCGTGACCACATAAATACCGCCCTCTTCTTCTATTATGGCCTCTCAATCTCGCCCCGAGCCAATGAATGCATCCCCACACCATTCAAAGGTCAAGGTCACTCTGGCTCTATCGGATCCGGTTTACGTTTCCGGCGGACTCATCTCTGGAAAGATGGAAGTAGAGAGTCGTGCCGACCTTGACTCTTTGCTGGGTATAGGCCTGATGATGGTCGAACTGTACGCTATTCAAGGTGGAGAACACCCCGATTTATGTCTACATCGCAACACTGACCGTCATTCGAGAGGTCAACTCTGTACAACACTCAGCGACATCTACTTTTATCCACTCCCGTAGGCTCTTTCAAGGCCCGGGTCTCCCCCCTTCCAACGCTGTCTACTCCGATCATTCTCCCAGCTCTGGCGAATTGCCTCTCCCGGCACATCATTATGCCGCTCGGCGTGGTCAGACTACGTTCTTTTTTCAATTTCCAGTCCCCGCATCCTCGCCTTCTTCTATTGATTTCGGTCCTGCCAGTATCAGGTACGAGATACGGGCAAGTGTCAGTGTTGCGTGGAAAGGAGATAAAAGTCTGGTCACCGACATACGACAAGTAAAAATCGTCGAGAGTTGGGATCCCACCAATGCAATACCACCACCACAGGCTGTGGTGATCACTGAAAGCGGCCGGATTTGGGCCCAGGCAACCCTGACCAATGATGTGGTTGTGGGCGGAGAATCTGCATGCATAGATCTTCAATTAAAGAATCACACACAACGTTGGGTGTGTTCTTTCCGTGTCATCACCATTCTATTTCCTCAAAAATCTCCGTTCAGACATCCGGCATCATAGTCACATTAGCGCGAGATCTTCATCTCTCTCAATCATTCTTGGCTGGAAAATCACCGCCTAATGCTTCAGATATCTCTACACAGGTTGAATTCCGCGGCCCTGAATACTCGGTCCCTCCCGGAGTAGAGGGAATTGCCACACTTGTCGTTGATATACCTCGCCATTCGCGTGGTGTTAAAGGAGGTCTACGTATCGATGATAACGGAAAAACAACGGACGACTTCTTTGAGGTGCGCTGTGCCCTTAGAATAAGGATTGATATGCCTCAGAGGTGAGCCCTTCCACTCTTCTCTCTTGCGACTGACGAACGGTCACCAGCGAGGATACCGTGTTGATTTTGCCTCTGACCATTTACCATTCACTTGCTGTCTCCGCGATGTCCTCGCCGCATCTCGCGTCACCCTATCCATACACAGCATCTATTTCACCACCCTCGCTTTCACCCTCGCCTGGAGCTGGATTGGCTCCCGTCTACACCGGAAATCAGATGCAAGAACACGATTCTACATGGACGTTCCCAACTGTGCGACTGGTTTCCAACCAGCATCACGAAAGAGGGACCCAAAACGGGCAAGAAGCCTCTTATTCGTATGTGGCACCAGTGCAACGTTCCATCTCTGCAGGTTCTCGTCCGCAGGTGCCCTATTACACTCCAGGATTGTCAACTTCGTTTACACCTTCGCCGAGACTCTTGCCACCACCTCCCCCGCACCTGTCTTATACAAGCCACCTTTATCCCGACGCACCGACGGGAACAAGTGATCGGTATATAAATCCCGATCATATAGGGGGGGCTATCGTTTCTTCAACTTCACAGAACACTCATTCACGTCGCTCCGTTTCACCCAACCCGCAACTTTATTCTCCTTCACAGTCACGTGCCTATAATCGGCCACCTACTCCGAGCCGTACTCGTCCGCCCCCAATTCAAATACCTCATCTGCCGAACCCCCATGATTCGCAAGGGGTTGTCCACTCCCCTCGCCCTATCCCGTCTCCAAAGCACTCGTTCTATGGGTTTATCCCGAAGAGTGACAATGTTTCGCAGCTTGAACGTATAGCAAACGAAGTCGTAAGGCAGACCGGTAATCTGAGTTTGGATCTCTCCAAAGGCGATGCGGGCGTAGATGCTCGAGGACCTCAGGGTCACACGGCCGATCGGCAACTCGATTCGAGCGTGGACAAGACCCTGCCTGCCCCTCCTGTCCCTTCTAGTAAAGATAGGCAGCTTTGGGGACAACGTCCGCGTGTCGACGCACTCTTTACAACTGAGGAAACCATGCCTAACCATTCCAGTTTTTCATCCACCCCGAACCATATACTTCCTGCACCTCCAACGCCGCCTATAGCTGCCATCACTCCCATCAAATTCCCAAAAGCGCCCATAGAGCTGTCCGGTTTGGGAGCGAACCTAGGAAAGGACGTCTCTCTGGAGAGCGGATTGGATGCGTTGGAGCGACGACTTTTAGCCGAGGTCGGTACGCGCAAGTTTGATGCGGAAGAACGACCACATGTTCGCGGCGTTGTGCAGCCGATCACCATCCCGCCCAGTGGCCCTCCGCCTGACACTGTCAATGACAGCGCCATCTCTAGCCTAACCCTTGCTGATCGAGACGGGTTTCTGAACCCAAACCCAGAACGGGAACAGGAGCAGGACAGGGATTCAGATGAACGCACGCAGCATAATGGAAGAGCAGGCCACAGCCCGAGTGAGGACGATAGGGACGCGCGTACCCAGAAGGGCAAGAGTTCGCGCAAGCTTGGCAAGAGCAAGCACAGCGAAGAAGACTTGGAAAGAGCGAGTCGACGGGAACGTAAAAAGGTGAAGAACGACGAAGGGCGCAAACTGCGGAAGGAGGCCAAAGGGCGTGTGGCGGCTTGGTTAGGGGAGATTGATGTCTCCGTTCCACCCGTGGCGGATGATCCGATGTTTATATCACCCACCGCGTCGCATTTCGTGCCCATCACGGAGAGTGCGTCGTTTGGCCTTGTACCAGCAGACATGACGGGCAACAAGGCGGAAGAACGTCGTACGAGCAATATCTCGACAGACAAGGACGTGTCGGCATCGCCGAACCCGCGTTCGTCTGGGTTCGTCACTATCTCGTCGCTGGACGCGGCGGGGGCTACAGTTAGCTCTACTGGCGAAGCTTCGTCGTTCAAACCTTCCCCACGCCGATCCTCTCTCAACGATTTCCGCCAGACACCCTCATCCTCACTCAATCGACCATCACTGTCCCGCTCACCAAGTGCAGAGGTGAAGCGATCGGAACCGCCCCACTCTCTTCCACAAGCCAAACCCTCACAAGCACAAGCACCACCCTCGCAACCGACTCGCCTTTTTCCAGGACGCTTACCCCGTTTTCCGATGAAACCTGCAGATCCAGAAGTCAAATACGACGTACGGTCTGCCCGTGGAGGCAGGGGCGGCAAGGTGGCCCAGGTCGCATCTCTCTGGGCTGCCAAGGCGAACGCACACTCCAAGACGGGAGAGACGACGCCCGTGCCTGTACACATGCCCAAGAAACCCATCCCTGCGGCTCGGAAACCCATGCTGAACGGGCTCAAACACAGTCCGGTACCCGCGCGCGCGCGGCCTGCTGGTCCCGGGATCGGTCTGAACCGCACCGGGGAGATGCGTATGGGCTTGGGCGCAAGTATGGGGTTAGGCGCGCGCGACGTGTCCAAGCCGACCAAGGCGACGACCGTACCGGCTGTCCTATCCTCTTCCCATGCGGTACCAATGCTGTCTTCCACGGCATCGTTGGCGCGCGTCAAGGCGTACGGTCCAGGGCAGGGTCTAGGTCAAGGGCGGACCTTGCCCCCGATGATTTCAGAAACCATCTCGGATGTGCGAAGTGCGTCCAAGAACGCTGGGGGCAAGACGAGTGCGGGCGGCGGTGGACAAGGACGGGCGTTGGGCGACATGGCGTTTGGACAGGCACGGTTGAGAGATTTGATCAAAAAGTATCAAGGGTAGGGTGCGTTTCTCTTGTTCGCTCGTCTCTTTTTCTTTCTACGAATTACCCTTGTGAGTTATTGTATTGGATACGATGTTTTTCTAGTTTCATGCCTGTTGTCTTCTTCCTTGTTCTCTCCGGGTTAGCGTACATAAATCACGGAAATGTGTTGTAGTAATCTGGAACTTGCAGACACTGCTTTATCTCACTCGTTGTTTCTATTTCTTTTCATCCTATAGCTTGGGGCCTTGGAGGCAATGGCTAAGCCGTGGAGAAAGATGATACCAAGTGTTGGTCGTTGGCAGGAGGTGTGTGCGTGACCAATGGCCGAAACGTGAGCGCGCTTTGTTTGACCTAGTGAAACGAGAGCGGGAAATGCTGAACGGCCGGACGGGGAGTACCTTGAGTGTCGATGTCGACTCGGGGGTGGAAATGAAGAGATCACCGGAAGTGTCTCTGGAAGAGAGTCGGGACTGAGGTCCGTTGGTCGGGGTGACTAACAAGCGAAAGCGCAAAATCACTGTTCGTAACACTAGCAATACATTCCATGGCCCCGTAGAATGAATATCGTAAACGGCGGTCTGCCGTTCCTTCCCTTCCTTTCATTACAATGCCCTTTACAGCTCGGGAACTCGAACAATCGTGTAGTAATGCCGTACATGTGACATATGTGCACATCTGCACAGCCGGGCCTAGAGTGCACCTCGTCCCGCAGTCTACACCACAAGACGACCATGAACATGGGCACAAAATAGGAACGCTCAAGAGACGTACCTCGATGGGCAGAAGCAGCGTCAAGAGGGCCGAGACGAGGAACAAGGACGCAGACACGAACACGGGTCTGGTCCGCGGTCAGCCCGTCGAAAGAATGAGATGGCGGCAAGGACGCACCCATTGGCCGTGTTTGCGGAGACGCTGCCCGTCTCGGGCGTCGTCGCGATCTTGATGAGGGGTGCGATGAACCCGCCGATGCGGTTCAGTGCGGAGCAGAGCGCGTCCCCGGTACCGCGGTGGGGTGCAGGGAACGACTCGGGCGTGTACGCGTAGAGAATACCATACATCTGGTTCGGTGGCAAGATCAGTACGATATCGCGTGCACATCAATGGACTGACGGCGTTCCTAGAGACACGGCCAGCATAAGGGGCGGCCCTGAGACTGGAGAGAGAGCGATCACGTACAGCACGAAACCATTTGCGCACGAATACCCAAGAACGGACGCTTGCGTGTTGCTCGTGGTAAACAGAAACATGAAGATGGCCGACAATATTGTGAAAAGTGCGAGCGAAGACTTGCGGCCACCGATCGTGAATCTACCCGTACCACGTGTGAGATCAACGAGCCAGCAAGCAACAAGCGAGCCCGGGATTCCGAGGACGGAGACGATGGCATAGTTGCGGTAGGTCTCATTCAAGCTAGATGGGCCCGTAGTTGAACCGCGGGATTCGAGGTAGAGGGGGAGATACGCGCTATATAGAGGATATGCGATCCCAATCAAACTGGTGATAAAATGTGAACGCGCGAATGCCTATTTGAATATGAATACCAACCCCCAAATAAGAATGATTAAAGTCGTGTTGAGAGCCAATCGAGGCGTAGAGAAAAGTGGCTTGACGTGAGAACTGGAGATACTGATCACGAAAGACCGTTCAGAGTAAGCTGTGGAACGCACAAGGAGGTATCGGTGAATGAGTGGCGCAAAGTATCACGCCAGTTCGTTGCCACTCTGGAGGGCTCCGAGATTTTATGAAAGTCTTCAATCGTGAGAGAGATTGTCCTGTTGTTGCGACGCGCGATGTGTCGAAGAACCTATCACACGTTGATGTCAGTCGATCGCACCATATACTTGTCAGGTAAGTTACATACCGCAAGGGCATCATCATCGCGTCCTTGGGCTACAAGGTACTTGGGCGATTCTTGTAAGTCAAACACAAAGTAGCGCATTATGAAGGTTAGAAAGGTGATTGCACCACTATTAAGACACTGTTTATTCTCGATGGCGACAGTCAAGAACCGTGTACTGACAGCGTGATTCT
>JBBPUC010000534.1:0-16710 GCA_038094375.1 Tubosaeta aff. heterosetosa
CAGATTCGCCAGACTCCTTTGTGCGATCCGAGGCGAAGAGGGACTCGCAAAGACCTTGGTGGATTATGAATGGAAGATCATCAAATTTCCATCCGGAAATCTATTGGAAATTGAGATGAGCATCGATACACTGGTGCAGTGGGACGTATACCAGTGAAATTATGAGTGGCGGGGGGCGAGTGCGACTACCAAGTTCAACTCGCGCATCTTCAAACGATTGAATCGCACGCTCGTAGTCACCGTTCTTCACATGCAAGTTCCCAAGGAGAACGCGCATATATGCCTATTGGGGACATGAGTAACGCTATCGTATGAGAGAACATCCTCAACGTGCCAGAACTACATAGAACGTCGAGTCGAAGTGCCCGGCAGGAATGAGATCGCCCAAACGTGATATGGCATCGACATGGGCCCCAGCCATGAACAGAACAACAGCCTGTCCAAAAAAAAGAAGTTAAAATACCAGGTTATATTGCGCAAATCGCACACCTTGATGAGCAGGAAAAGGGAAACATGTTCTAAACGGAAGTACTGGAACGCAATGTCGCACACTCGACATCCTTTGTCTCTGTCCCCCTTGCCAACGAGGGCCACACACTGTGCAATGTAGCCAATGGCGGATGGTTGGATCTCAATGGACTTGTCGAATCAGTGTCAGCTTCATGACGTGTGATGGTAGAGCAACAGGCACCTCCTGAGCATCAGCGAGTGCTGCATCCCATTTTCGCAAACGTGCCCGGACAAGAGCGCGACTAGCGAGAACATGATGAGTCGTATCGTGGGACGTCGGGACTGCAGCGTTAAGTAATGCTTCTGCATTCGTGAGTTGGCCGTGTTTCCACGCATAGAGCGCAGGGCCTTCAATAAGGATTTCCGGCTCCTGCGAGTGAGAACTGGTTAGTCTGTGTGCAATGGTTTGAAGGAAGGAGACAAAACGTACTGTGATAAAGGAAGGGTCCTTTATGACGATTTCCCCATGCTCTCCGGAGATTGCAAGGAGCTGTCCATCTGCAGAAAATGCGACTGAATCAATGGCATGGCTCATTTGGATGAGACCAAGTCGCGTATGTGTTGATGTGTCCCAAAAGGTGACAGTTTTGTTCGTAGAGTATGCGATGAACTTCCCATGTTGTGGTAGGGCGATGCAGGAGGCGTTATCGGTATGTCGAGGAACTATCCACTCTGATACTGTTAATCCAGTGGACGCATTGATTTGCTTGATTTTACTGTCGTCGGTTGTCAAGAAGAGGTGGTTTTCGAACCAGAGCGGACCATTCCACACGCTGGCGTTGATGGTGACAAGTAATCGACCGTCGTTGCTGTCCCAAATATGAACGGAGGTGTCGGTAGCCGTCGCGATCCGGTCGCTTTGCGAAGAATATTTGGCTGCCCCAACCCAGCTGCCGTGGTCAAGTGTGCGCACTTTTTGGCGCGCTTCAATATCCCAAATCGTGGCTGTGTAACCATTGCCATCAGCAGAGACGACACAGGATGAGTTGGACGAGAAATCGACGTCGGGGATGAGGTCCTCCGCCTTGTGGGCAATGACTTGTCCGTAGGTCGCTGTGTCCCAAACCAACACGTCGCCACCCCATGACCCTGCTGCAATCCATCTGCCATCCTTGGAGACAGCAACACGCGCGATATTGCCATTTGCTCGCATCGCCGCTACCTGTTTACCATCCTTCACCCGCCACAGTTGAACAATCTCTCTCCCGCCACAGACAAGATACTTCCCGTTTGCTGTAAACGTTACTGCATATACATCGTGGCCCGTGTGAATTTCAATGAGCTGGGAGTGTTCTTGTCTGGCAATCAGTAATCGTTGTATCATTTTATCTCGGCGGCGCGCACCACTCATGGTCATGGAAATTGGCAAGGAAGGAAATTGTGGTCCGTGCACATACTTACACGTTGGCCCTGCCTCGTGTACGTTGCTCGTGAAGATTGTGGACCTCGGACACTCTGTGTCTGGAAAGTGGATTCAAAATATTTGACACTCTGCAAGAATAGTATCAAAAACAAGTTCACGATTTAAAATGTTGTCAATGTGACGAACAGGTCAGAAACTCGGGCGACGAACGACAATATACAACGTTATTTCGGTTGTCATGAAGGGAAAGAAAACCATGAAAACATCAAAGCACATCTAGCACCCGTGCACCGTGTATCAACTCGTCCAATGTCTCCGAGGTAATCTCCTTTATCCGGGCGGTGATCAAACTCTCTGCGGCGACTCTGCGGTATTCTTCCACATTCCCCCGTGTGGGTGTAAATAAAAGCGCGCCAAAAGGCTGCCTCAATCGAGCGAAAAATTGGCAGACACGGGTCTCCTTGTCCATCGGCAGCACGGTCAGAGGAGCCGAAAGTGGTGCTATATCCAATGATCCAGTATGTCCGGGGTTCAAAAGGTCAGTAAATCTGCCTGGTACAGAAGATTCATCCTCCTCATGTACCGTTTCAGCTAGGTTTCCGAGAGGATGTCGGTCAAGAAGAAAATCAATCCAAGGGTGAACGAGGTATAGGGAATCGAGCCGGGAGAGATTTTGCTTGGCCTTGATCTCCACAACTCCAAGCGGAGACGCATGGGCATGGAAAACGTGCTCTGATCCATCCCAAGGAGCTGATGTAAGCCCAATCTTGAACATGAGGCACGGAAGCCTCATCCGCTGCCCTAGAAAGAATGGTGTGGGCAGCCCATTCAGTTGGTCATACAATTTTGTGACAAGGGTAAGATCAACTGAAGGGGCACGCAGTGTGGCAGTGATTGTTCTCATCTCCGAGTTGATGATGGCTGGCGGAATATGTGAGGTAGGTGGCTTGCTGAACACAATGATCTTGGCAGGCAAGCAGCTGTTAAAACTGCCGGATATCCCGCTCCATGCAAGAATGGTCGTATCCCCCGAGCTCGTGAGGAGCTGGGATAAGAGTCGCCCGAGCGCCTTGTCTCCTTCCCCATATGTAACCGGAAAGGTCATGGAGAATATCCCTAGTAGGGAATACGCTGCATCCTCGACCCGTGTCGTTTGGCGTGTAGAAGCTAGACGAAGCTTTTCACGTACGTTGCCTAAACCTGGGCGAAGTGCCATCAAGGCTCGCACAGAGATGCCCGTTGCTTTCTCCATCTCTAAGATAATTTCTGCAGAGTCCTTGTGGTTGTGGATCTTGAGGCCCAAGTATGGTGTCCATGCTTTGGTGTAGATTCGGACCAGCTTCGAAGCGTGATATTCTTGCAACGTCCACCCCCGAGAGTTCCATCTGCTCCTCGTCAGAGAATCATCCTCCGCTCCCGAGTCAACGTCACAGAGGAAGATGATCGTCATTGCGGATCCTTCGTACCATTTGAACATGCTGACAAGCGATTCCTGGAGTACAGAAGGATCCTTTTGATTGACACAGCACGTATCACTCCATGCCCAATTGAACCCCTCCTCTCGTACGATATTGCAGAACATTTGAAGCTTATTGTGGGTGGGAGACGCCTCAAGCTGGTACACCATAACCTTGGCGACTTTTTCAAACAGAGGCTCGTTGTCTTCCCATGTGTGCGAGAGGGTAGTATAACGGTAAAATTCCTCAACTTCTCGGTCGATACGAGCATGGTCTATGTGGGTGGTCATGGATGCCACGAGTGAAGCGAAAGCTAAGGTTGAATCGAATGCAGCAGCCTGCTCTGATTTGTTGCAGAGACGACCGGATATGGCGTTGATGAGTACCAATGGGGAATCGCGAATGGTATTCTTGACAGATGCACGAATCGCTTTTTCTGTCTGTTCCGGCCGGATATAGTGGCGAGATCGTTCTAGAAGTGGATATCAGCGGCAGAAGCGTAACAACGTTGCGCGGTACCCTCACCACGAATCTCCAAGTCAGGCGATTCTGACATTTTCAATAACATCATTTCATATGCGTCTATAGCTTCCATGTAATATCCCGCACTCCGCAAAGCTTCATGCTTCCTCTCATAGCCGAATGGAGAATATGGATCGAGCTTGATGACCTGAGTCACCATTAGTACGCACGAGGCAGAACAAATTGAAGACGAACTACCTCTTCTGCATCATTCAGGGCATCTTCCCATTCGCCCTTCCCTGCACGTGCCTTGCTTCGCCTAACCAGCAAGTCTTGGGGAGTGGCAGGATCAAGTGACAGTGCAGCCGTGTATTGCGAGACGGCCTCGTCGAATTGCCCAGCATTCATGGCATTATCTCCGAGGTTCTCTAGCTTGCCGTAGCATCGGGATATAAAGTCTAATAGATGATGATCGTGAGAGTGGTGTTTAATTGTACATGCGATCACTCACTATGAGTCCACTTTACTTGTTCGCCGTCCATTTCTTGTGCCAATTCGCTGGGAATTTCGCGGAAACACCTGACCCCATCCGCTACAAGGCCTGTCATTTCGAGATGGTCACATATAACCTGAAAGATTGTGAACCTCGCAGGAATAAACTGCCAAACGAGCGTCAGTACACACGTAATGCCAGAATAAAATTGCTCACACTAATGGCGGCAGCCAAGGCATCTCTCCACATGCAAGTTTGCAATTTTAGTTTTACCCACATTCTTAGCAAAGACATAAAGTGCGGTGCACGAGATCCTTCCCGAGATATCTGCGCCCCACTATCATGGATGGCCATGCAGTTGCCGTCGCTATCGTTTGGGGGCGCGGAAAGACATTGTTGCAGGAAACCTACGATGATAACATCAAGTACGTGATAGAAAGGGGGATAGAATGATAGCTTACCGGAAGCCCACATCTTGAAGGGCCCGGTCATACTGATTTCTTGATCTACCACGCGTAGCATGGACTCCCCGGCCTCCTTCGTGAGACCTGCCACTAAGAGGGCCTCACAAAGACGTTGTTGTATTTTGACCGCAAGATCATCAAATTCCCATCCAGAGATCTGTCGGAGATCGTGAGTAACTTTAACACACTACATATGCTCGCGGGAGATATACCAACGAAACAATCAATGGTGGTGCATGAATACAATAATCTAGCTTAGATCGTGCCTCTTCAAATGACTGTATTGCTTGTTCGTAGTTACCATTCTTCATGTACGAGTTCCCAAGGAAAAAGTGCATATATGCCTATTGGGCACGTTAGTAACATTACCGCATGATAGCACACCATCCACATACCCGGACTACGTAGAACATAGAGTCAAAGTATGCGGCGGGGATAAGGTCGTCCAAACGTGATATGGCATCAGCATGCTCTTCAGCCATGAACAAAACAACGGCCTGATCAAGAGAAGAAGTTAAAATACCAGGTTTTATTAAGCGAATCACGCACCTTGATGAGCAGGAAAAGGGAAACATGCTCCAAACGAAAGTGCTGGAACGCAATGTCGCACACTCGACATCCTTTGTCTCTCTCTCCCTTGCCGACGAGGGCCACGCACTGTGCAATATAGCCAACGACGGATGGTTGAATTTCGATGGACTTGTCAATCGGTGTTAATTCTGTGTATGTGAACGCAGAGTGGCAAGTACCTCCTGAGCATCGACGAGCGCTGCATCCCACTGTCGTAGACGCGCCCGGACAAGAGCGCGACTAGCGAGTACATAATGAGCAGTATTCTGAGACGTCGGAATTGTCGCAGTCAATAATGCTTCCGCATCCGTGAGTTGACCATTCTTCCATGCATCGAGCGCGGGGCCTTCAATAAGAATTTCAGGTTCCTGGAACATAAGAAGCGGGTTAGTCCAAGTGCGAGAGATAGCCAAAAAAGACACGAGACGAAACTTACTGTAATAAAAGACGGAGCTTCTATAGCGACTTTATGTTCCTGTGTGACACTTGCCAGAAGCCGTCCATCAGAAGAGAATGCGATCGAACACTTGTGGCTGCTCTGCGGGATGAGACCGATCTGAGCATGTGTCGAGGTGTCCCAGAACGTGATGTTGTCTCTTGTAGAACATGCTATGAATTTCCCATGTTGCGGCAGGGCAATGCATGATGTGCTATCTATGTGAGGGACTGTCCACTCCGAGACGGTAGACCCGGTAGATGCATGAATCCGCTTGATTTTGCTATCCATTGCGAAGACAAAGAGGTGGTCGCTGAACCAGAGGAGGCCGCGCCACGCTTGAAGACCCACTTTGACGTCGACGAGTAATCGACCATCCTTGCTGTCCCAGACTCGGACAGATTCATCGCCGGCTGCTGCGATTCTGTTACCCTGTGGAGAGTACTTGGCCGCTTCGACCAACCCATCAGTGTGGGCGAGTGTGCGCACTTTTTGGCGGGCTGCAATGTCCCAAATGGTGGCTGTGTTCTTCCGGCCGTCGGCGGATACCAGTCGGGACGAGTCCGGCGAGAAATCAACGTCACGGATGCCCCATCCGCCTGTCCTGTTTACGAAGACCTGTTCGTAGGTCTTTGCGTCCCAAACTGAAACCTCGTCAAACGACCCTGCTGCGATATATCTGCCGTCTTTGGATGCAGCAACACGCAGGACAATGCGTTTCACTGGTATCGTTGTTACTTGTTCGCCATCTTTCGCCCTCCACACTCGCACCCCTTCATGACTGCCACTGAGGAGATACTCGCCGTTTGCTGTAAAGGACACTGCGTTTACATCGCAGCCAGCGTCAATTTCAAGGTACGGAGAACGTTCTTGTCTGAGAATCAGCACTGAGTGTCGCAACCTATCTTCACTGTACGCACTATTCGATGACATGGGTTCTGTAACAAGCGAGAAAGGGAGTAAACGGAGAAGGCGGTACATACACGTTACCCCTCTTGAAATACACCCACTGCCTCGTGTTTCGGCGCTTGGCTGCTAAGAAACAAATTGAGTCGAG
Source organism: Tubosaeta aff. heterosetosa (assembly GCA_038094375.1). NCBI lineage: Eukaryota > Fungi > Basidiomycota > Agaricomycetes > Boletales > Boletaceae > Tubosaeta > Tubosaeta aff. heterosetosa. The sequence continues at coordinate 6,813 of JBBPUC010000534.1, forward strand.
TCTGGGGAGAAATCGACGTCGCGGACTCGGACTAGTCTGATCTCGTGCGCAAAGACTGGTTTGTAGGTCGTCGCATCCCAGAGGAATACGGCGCCATCAGCTGATCCTCCTGCGATGAATCTGCCATCCTTGGAGACGGCAACACAATGGATGTTGTGCTCAGTCGTCGCTACTCGTTTTCCGTCCCTCACTCGCCACAATCGGACACCATCACCACCGCTCACGAGATACTCTCCGTTCGCTGAAAACGCGACTGCATCCACCTGGTGACCAGCATTAATTCCGATGTCCTGGTAAGGTTCTTGTCTAGTAATCAGTACCATCGAATCCGACTTTAGCTCAATACGCACTGCCCCTCGTCGTCGACATGTGTTGGCAACCAAGAGGGTGCTCAGCCCTCCCTTAGATAAATAGGCCCCACCTCGTGTCTTCAGTGCTGACTGTACAGAACTTCTCCATGTACAGCAAGACCAAGCACATCATTATCAAGGGATTTCACCAACCCGTTCACCTTTCATGCTCACATGGGTAGTAGAAATAGGTCTTTGTGGACAGGCCAGTCGCAAAATCATTTAGGCCAGCCGTGTCAGACGCTGATCCCCAAAAAGCCGTGTCCTCTTCTCATGTGTATAGACAACAATTATGGGACGTTCAAACTACGATCGTGATGCAGCTGAAATTGTTATTGTGTCGAATTTGAGCATGAACGAGGTAAACGACGAGGGAACCAAGAGAGTTGGGACCAGGCTTCTCTGATGGGTACCCATTTATGATGGCGTGGCTATTCCACAAACCCGTCCAACCCTCTCGTCTTTGTAGAGTGCTCGCCTTTGACCAAAACCTCGCGTGTAATGCAAATGGTCAACTTTCCTGTCATTTAGTCCTCTCCTTGGTGAGTGAGGCTCACAACAAGGGTATAGGATCCGCCCATGCCTTTCCATATGGCGATCACCTAGTCACATAAGTTGACGGAGACGTTGGATCGGAGTGTTTGGATGCAGGTGCTGATGCATGCGGGGATTCCTGGCCACACGGGTCGCTATCGACAAATGCTGAAGTGCTGGGATAGTGCATGGATTCTCCCGTCTGTTCCATTTATGCATTGGCTGCACAGCGAGGTACTTAATAGGCAAAGTCTCACGCCATCACGCAACGTGGTTGTTGGCAGCTTCAACTCAAACGTATCTTCTCGTATTTAGCTGCCAAGGTAGGCCAGTGGCGTATCCAAACTGCGATTCTGTTAATGTATAGACAGGGCAAGAATAACTGTTATGACGAGATTTAACACGAATACCGTTCATTATGGGGCAACGAGGTATGTTCATGGCGACTAAATTTTGGAAGATGTTCATGTTCCTACAAATGACAGTTCTACCTCCCCACCTCCGCCCTATGCTGGAATCATACCTGGTGAAGCTAACAGCTGGGTGCCGACTCCGAACGTGGGTTCATCAATCCCGTCGCTGTATGCAAGCATCTCCTTGTTTACCCGACGTTTGTTGACCAGTTCTTTTGAAGCCGCCACAGACTTTCAAAGTTCCTCCGCTCCCGATCTTTTGTCGTGCTGGCAACGTTTCTCATCACACTTGGCCTCTGCGCATCCACGATGCCGCTCAAGTACTGTGACGATCCTGTCGATCCTCTTGTACGAGAACGGATTCGTGGAGAGTGGGCCAAAGACGTGCTCGAGCATGAGAAACAGGTCATCGACCGTGAGATCGTCAAGGCACAATGGGGGTGGGAGGATCAACAGCACGCTGCGCTGCTCCGTGAGTGGAAGCACGAGCAAATCCAGCATGAACAGGAACTCAAGGAGCGTGCGCGGCGCGAAGAAGAGGAGCGCAAGCATCTTGATTTATTTTGGGGCCGTGTGGAAGTGCATCAGTGCAAGACGCACGGGACACGGGAGTATACCGCAGTTCTGATGAATCTCCCTGCGAATTGGGATTCACCTGTGCAGGCATGCAAAGCTACAGCGCTGGAGCTTCATGGGATCTCACGATTCCCAAAGAGCTGTGAAGATAGGGTATGTCGTACCGTTTGAGCGACATACAGGTGACTGATGTCCTGGTAGGGTCAAGGCGTTATCATCGGATTATGGGAGGTTGACCAGTATGAACCGGACTGCAATACCTTTTGGAACTGGTACAAGGACAAGGAAAGTGATCTTCATCTCATCTCGTACCAACTCGTCATGAACATAAAACAGGGTTGCACCTCAAACGGCTCAGGAAAGAGGGTAAGCCCTGTGACATAGACGTCATTGCTTTAGTTGACTTGGGCATCAGCGCATCGAACATTATCTGGAGAATCTTCCAAAGGGAGGCGATTGGCGAGAGTTTTGTGCCACCACACCCGCTCGTTTCCATGGCCTGGAGTTTTCAGGCGCTCAAGAATGTTTCCAATACGTACGTGTGATTTGACGCATTTTTCATCACATACCTCTCATAACCGATGTGCGCCGGCAGAACCTGGGAACGTATGGTCATTGGGAGATTGATGATAATAACTGTTAATGTCTAAGTCCCTCGGTAACCATAAGTATACTGTCTTCGGTCCATTTTGCACGGCTACATTTTGTTTTCTACAGCAATTGTACACTATGAATTCCAGCTGGCCCATTCCATTATCCTGGACAATGTCGAGCTTATGGTAGTAGTAGTAACACCATGCAGCTGATCAGGTGAACGAGCGACTCAGGAGGCAGTGGTGAGCACTTGAGTGAGGAAGATGATTGAACTCGGTATCCCTTTATTGCCGTGTTTGCGGCCACGGAGACAACTTCAGCAATGGTCACATTTAGATTGCGGCGCACAGTGTAAGAAATACGGTACCCAAGGCCAGTGTTCTGCCGGTTAATGAACGTTCGTCAAAGTCAGAGAACGTTCACAGGTGAACTTTCTCATGAACTTAGATAAACTGAACGTGAGCAGTGCCAGAGGTCAGAGGGTGAATGTTACATAATCAATAACCATTGGTTGGAAACATCGGCCAAGTAAAGGTCGACGGCGTACACCCTACTCTGCTAAGATGTCTGCTACCTGCGAGTCTGGATCATCAATACCCTCCGCATCCAAATCAAGAAGTTGGTATAGTTCTAGATCATCATCCAGGCAGCGAATGGCGGTACTGTAGAATTGGCCAAGCCAGCTCTCCGCATTCGAGTAATCCAAAAGATCTTTGATGGGCACCGAGTGGTACTGCGACGTAGTAGAACTGGTTCGAGTAGGCAGATACACCATTCGTTCTTCATCATCAACTCCCTGAATAAGAGTGTGCACAACTTCTTGAATTCCACATCTAGACAGACCGGTGCTAGAACCTGGTTCTAGCTGCGCAAGGTCTTGCTCGTCAGAGGTGGTGTCTATAACCACTGAGTCCTGTACGAAATCGCCGCCATGAGATGGCAATTGTTCAGTAGCTCCTTGACCATTCTTGGATGTTTCACCGTCCACATACTGATGCTTCAGACGTTTCTTGACAACGTCATCACGAACGTGTTCTTCGTGTATATACATCTTGAGTTCTGCTAGACGAGTGAGGTTTTCTGTGGACAGCCGATTGCGCCATTTTGTCAATATACCACCAAAGGTACTAAAAAGTCGTTCGCAAGATGCTGAATTGGGACAAATTGAGAGTAGGCGATGTGCGATTTCATGAAGTGGTCGTCTAGAACCATGGTGTGACGAGGCGTTCCATACATCTAGTGCATCAGCAGATGTGCCCTAATAAATCTTTAGAAATGACAATGGAAATTATACTATTGAACGTACCGCTGCTGCTGCGCGTGCTAGTAAAGAGTTTTTATACATGTGCATGTATGCGAAATCACCTGATGATGCAAGGTAGTGTTCTAGATCAGTGAAAAGCTCGACAGGAGCACTACACTGATAAAACCGTATCCAAAGCCGCTCGAAAAGAGCTGCTAGGCCTGCACGAGTAGTCAGGGATATTTTCTTGAAGGGGGAAATTCCGTAGAACGGATTGGCAATAACCGCAGCTATAAAAACCTCTTGGTCACAATTTGCCCATCGTCGCTCGGCACTCTCAAGCACAGCTGTCCGCACCAATTGGTCCATCTCATCATCAAGTTTGGTGTATCGAAAATAGAGAAAGCCGAATGAGATTACGACATGCTCTGGTCGGGCATGTGCAGCTTGATGCACGTTCGTCATGAGTGCAATTGGTTCAAGTAGACTTTTCCACCTATATAGTCATCAAGGATTGAGTCTAGTGCTATATACTGACAACTTACCGAGCCATTGCATGCCAAAACATTGGATTCTGAATAGTAGCAATAGCCGTCTCTGCTCTTTCTCGCACAGCCCTCTTTGCAGATGAAAGTAGCATAGCCCTATGCTTTGTAACGAGAATCTCAAGGGTAGGACGAACTTCTAGGAGTCGTTGATAGGCAAGGTAGTGAGAAATCCATCGGGTTAGAACAGCCCGGATTATAGCAAGTGTCTTTCCTATTGTAGCCATTTGTATATCACGGAGAAGTGCGAGAACTTGAGTTTTGCTCCGTAGCCATGTAATGAGCTCTTGTGCCATGTCACCGTACTTTCCATAATCATCTTTCACCTTGAATAGGTCACCGACAATGAGATTCCACTAAAACAAACAGATTAGGGCTTCAACTCGTCCTATGACATGTAAAAACATTATACCTGATGAGCTAGACAGTTCGGAACAACTATGTGTGGATACTTTTCCTGCAGAAGGCGGCGGGCTTTCCGTGACTCGCCAGAAGCATCTGTAGTACATGCAATCACAATGGCACCCCACTCGGTCTCGATGGTGTTGATAACTTGTAAAATCTGCTTTAAAAGCTCGTTGGCCGTTTTAGGGTCTTTCGAGGCATCATGTACATGAATAGCATACAACTGTCATAAAGCCAATATCAGATCTCTAGTTCAAAATTACTTGGATTATTAAAAGATGCACCTTTCGCTTTACAGTTATCATAAAACCAAGTAAGTGGTGGTTGTTTTCGCCAGTCCATCCATCACACTGTAGCGTGACCATCTCACCCCGACAGTCTTCATGTGCTAATGCCTTTACACCTTCCAAAGCATCTGGAATGATCTGACGAGTAAGCACCTTTGATGATGGAATTTTTGCATTAGGAAGAAAGCGATCACAAAGCTTCTTCCACTCAGGATTTTCAACCCATCGTAGCGGCAATCCTGCACTAGCAGTGAGCCGCCCAAGTCCAGTCTCCCAATCAGCCTGATCTGCTAGTGTCCAGACAATGTCCACAGTTTGAGGGCCGAGGGAAGGTGAATGCGATGCTGTTGGTGTTCGAGAGTAGGATCCAGAACCGGAAGCAGCAGAATAGACGCCACTTTGAGTGAGTCGGCGGCGTTTGGAGTGATGCGATGAGAGTGAGACCTCAGATAGCACAGGACTCGGTGGAAGAGATCCATAGATGCTCGAATTTGATAGCTTTGATGAAATAATGGCACTGGAAGTACCTGGGATTGAGAGCGTTGGGTGTAAAGGAAAGGTAGACACCGATGGCTGATGTGAACTGGCATCAAGCCTATATGGTTGGGGTGGTGCGGAAAGGGGGATTGACAACTGTATCATAATGGTAGGCGGAGGCTGAGGTGGAGCCAGGTGATGATGGCGTGCACCTTTGTGCGGTGAGTATGACTGGTGATATTCCTGCCGAGCACGGGTCCGAACATCATCAGGATGTAGATCACAATCACGAAGGTGGCAGAGGAGTGTATTGGGCCGACTGATCAACCAGATTCGATGGTGGTCGGTTTGCGCTGTCGCCCAAACTGCATCACATGTACCCAATCAGTAGAAAGATATGAAGAAACTAAACAAACGTACAAGTACCAGTAATCGCTAGGAGTTCCCGAGGGGAGTCCCGGAGTCCCTCATGAACTTGCCTCTGATCTATCTCCTGTTCTTGTGCGATGCACTGCTCATAGATCCCAGTACAAATCACCTTGGCCTTACCACTAACCATTGAGTTTTCTTCTTTGTTCGCATATCCGGGGTGTTCTGTAAAGTGATCCCACCACCACCCTCTGTTTGAGCGCTTTCGTCCAGCCATAGTAGGGTTTTGCAGTTGTCAACGGTGTTGGTAGGTTGTTGTCAAGTGGTATTGGCTGCGGTCAAACTCTGAGCACAGTGCAACGAGGTATTCGTGAGGCCGGCAGTTGATGCCATGATTACTTGCATAGCATTCACAAGCATAAGGTAAACACTACATTACAGGTAAGGACCAGGAAACCGCAGAAAGTCAAGTTCAAGTGAACGTCTGTGAAGTTCGCCGACTTTCTCACGTTTCACGGTCAGTGACTATGACTCTTGGTCAGTGGCTGGCAGAACACTGGCTGCAAGGCTGTGATAAGAAGATGAAACAATGGCGGCTCGGCCACGTTTCTGCAGGGTCTCGTGAGAAGACTTCATGGACAGTAAGAGACGTCTTTTCCCAGCGCCAGTAGCTGAGAGATATTATCGCAGATATCGTGCGAAAAGAAATGCGTGATGGATTTGCCTCCGACGGCATGCAATGCGACTCGTACGTGAGGGCTACGACGATATGAAATCCCGCAAACCCCGCACAAAGGACATTCCGCCGGCAAACGGAAGATGGCGACAGCGCCTCCATAGCCATCTTTACCTCGCAGTGGCACTGCATGATCCGTAACAAAGTGTTCCGAGCCTGGTAGTGGGTCGATGATCAAAAAATTCGGAAGAGGAAATCAGCTCACCTACTCAGTCATATATTAGCCTGGAGATTCCTCCTGTCTGGTCAGTGTCGTCCCATCATGTCCTACCCTCCTCCAGCATCCAGCCTATATCCTGCAGAAGCCTGGACCACCCTTTTTGCTGTCTTGGTTGTAACCGGTCTGTTTCAGTGGGGTTCGGCCCTACACTCCATAGCAGTTAGACAGTGTCGACCCAAAAAGCATCCAGACGAAGAATTGGCGCATACATCCCCTCGCCAACTCACTGGAAAGTCCCTCGCCCGTCTCCCACTCGCGGCGCTCAATGTCTTTCGCGTCGTCGCTTTCCGCTGGACAATCGAGGTCGGCACGTACGACCTAAGAGTAGTGGACATCGTCCTCACGCTTGCATACCTTGCCTTTCTCCTCTTCTGGACCTTTATTGGAGGTATGCCCTCATCGTATTCTTTCAATTGTGACGGCGTTCATTCGTGATGTATGTAGACGTTGGGGTGGCGCCGCTAAACGTTATGGTTTGGAGTAGCCGTGCTGGCCTCATTGCTGCGAGTCAATTCCCGCTGGTCACGGCCCTTGGCACCAAAAATAATATCATATCTCGTGAGTGACCCCTAGTAGCTTTACGCTTAATGCAACGTTCATCCCTTCCTTGCAGTGATCACCGGCATTGGCTATGAAAAGGTTTGCTTCTCAAAGACATTCTTCGAATATACGCTAACCTTAATATTAGTTAAACTTTTTCCACCGTGTCGCGGCACGAGCGTGTTTCGGATTATTGTTGATTCATGCTGGCGGTAAAATCTACACTTTAACAAGTACTCAAAGGTATGTCAATGGTGTGATTGTATTAGGAATGCACCATTGATCGACCTTTTAGTTTCAACTTCCTTATAACGCAAACATGGCTTCGCTTGGGTATAACGGCGTTGGCGTCGCTTGTTATCCTATCAATCATTTCATTGCGTTCAATCCGTACAAAAGCCTACGAACTCTTCTTCTACTCGCACTTTATCCTGGTATTGTGAGTAAACTCTCACAAAGCGTTTCACTCGTCTCACAGTAATTAGCATCTTTTTGTTGGGGGCGTACTTTCATGCCAGTGAATCAGGGTAAGTGTACCTTTCTTCACGCAGGAAGGTGATGCTGACGGGCGCGAATCAAGTGTCTCATACTGGATCTCGGCATCCTTCTTCATCTGGGCCCTCGATCGTTTTATACGGGTCGTTCGGGTCGTAGCTTTCAACCACCTGTACTTTGGCTTCGATCGACGCGCGAAGTTGCAAGATGCAACCACAGAATTGCTCTCGGATGACTTTGTCCGGGTGAGAGTCCGTCGCCCCCCGCACTTTCAATGGTGGCCCGGGCAGGCTGCATACCTCATTATGCCGTCTGTGTCGAGATTTCCGCTCGAAGCACACCCTTTTTCCATCTCGAGTATAGACTCTGCGTTGTTCCGACCTGACAGAGATTCGGCTCAAAATGGTGGAGCTGGCGTGCCTGAAGAATCTGCGGAATGGAAGGAGTTGGTTTTCTTGATCAACGTCAGGGGTGGGTTCACGAAGCGCTTAAAGGACATCGCGGCACAAAACAAAGCCGTAAAACTGTTCATTGATGGTCCGTACGGATGTTCGCCCGACATGTCGATGTATGATACGTCCATCTTCGTTGCTGGTGAGTTTCTATTTGGTTGGATGACGGGTAGCTGATTTGTATGTGCAGGAGGGTCCGGTGTGACGTACACATTGCCGGCTTTCCTCAACGTCATTGAGTGAGTCATCTGAACACATGCACAGGATGCAGATATTAATTATGTGCTACAGAGCTGCCCAGAAAAAGCCGATTCGCTGTCGCAGGGTGGTGTTTATTTGGGCGATACGTGACGCAAGTGAGCGCTTCGGACGGCATGGCGGGTTTGATGGCATGTTCTGACACACTTTGCAAACGCAGGTCACCTTCAGTGGATCTCAGATGCCCTTTCCCAGGCAAACGCTCTCACCCCAGCATGGCTGACTGTGTCGATCAGGATCTTTGCTACGAGGGGTGGGGTGCCCATTAGCGAGTCTCAGTTGAACAATCCGCAACAGTCGTCTGATGAGGAAGGCACCCTGCCGCCGTCAATCCAGATGGAGACCGGGAGGCCGGATTTGAAGTCGATATTGCTGGGAGAAGTGGAGGGGGCGTCGGGAAGCATGTCCGTCACTGGTGTGTTTTTTTGCCTCATTTTTGGATGCTGACTAACGAGTTATTGCGGGACTAGTCTGTGGTTCGCAGAGTTTGGCGAGGTCGGTGCGCCGTGCGTTGAGGTTCCCGATCTTTGGGCTGAACAGCGTGTTGAACGGGGGACCCAGCGTGACGTTGCATGTCGAGTCGTTCGGATACGCATAGAGATCGCTGCGTGGTATTCGTCCATGGACTGGAACATAGGCATCTAATCTATTACTTCATGGACTGTATTAGAATCGCATGAAGTGTAATGTAGGCGTAGGTACTTAATTTGTTGCATGATGCAGTCGATCCTCTCGCAAGGCACGTTTAATATATATGGGTGCCCTCACTCTGCCGAGTAGCCAAGTTCAGGGGCATGCGTATAATGTTGCCCTCGATAACACAGCTTGGGAATTGAAAGCCTAAAGGTTGTTACAGAATACTTCAATGATCTCCAGTCTAAAGTAGGTATTGTGCGATTTTACCGCTAACGAAGATTAACTCTTCACTGATCAATCATAGAGCATATCCCGTAGCGGCACCAGGGCACCCTTGTGCCCGACTCTGCCACTGCAGCAGAATCCTCGCTCTGCTGCAGACGTCCCGGCAAGAACCACTATCGCAGAAGGAGGAGATCACTTTCTCGGATCCTATCATAATTGCCGAATTCATGGATGGAATTTATTGTGTTGGCGAAGTGCCTGATACTGGCTGTTGTACCATCACGATAGCTTCAACGTACTCTATCCAATTTTTTTCGTATCCTCTAATTCAATTCGAAGCGACTGCATGTCTGCATCACAATTCGGCCTTATGTTATCTAAGAACCGGGAATCAACCAGTAGCAATAATTGCTCTAACAAGACAGCTTCAGCACTCCTGTTTACTTCGTGCAAATCTAAGTATAGTCAAATTTTTTTGAGCATAGTACCTGCCACGTCCGGCTGTGTATATCCCAACGCCATCAACCGGGAGTCACAGCATGT
>JBBPUC010000535.1:0-16671 GCA_038094375.1 Tubosaeta aff. heterosetosa
AAAAAGCCTTGATGAAGAATTTGATTCGAATGAATTCAGGCTCAAAGCGTACGAATCCTTGGGTGGTGCAGTCCGGATTCCGTGAGCACATTTTTCTTCTCGTGTTGCATGTTGTGAATACGCATTAGGACGGAAAACTACGATGATCTCGGCCCCCCATTAGAGGACCCACGATGGGAAGTCATGGGTGAGTTCCACAGATATCTCGAGTCACGTTTCCCGAAAGTGTACGTGTGACCCCAAAATTCTTTTTTGGACCATTCGCATATTCTCTCCCTCAGGCATGCCAACCTCAAACGCACGAAAGTGAACACTTATGCGTTAGTATATGAATGGAAGGGAACCGAAAATGTCAAACCTTTAATGTTCGCTGCTCACATGGATGTTATCCCTGTCAATCCGGATACTTATAACGATTGGGTTCATCCCCCATATTCCGGATACTACGATGGGGAGTGGATCTGGGGCAGAGGAAGCTCTGACGACAAAGCTCCACTCACTGCAATTTTGTAAGTATGGATTATGCGGCTGTCGGTCGTGCAACGGTCTAATAGTATTAAGCACTGCCATTGAAACACTTCTGGAACGCGGTTTCATCCCTTCTCGGACGGTTCTTTTAGCCCTCGGGATCGACGAGGAGAGTGGGGGCCACAGTGTAGGTTGACCCTCTCCACAATTGCTCGTGGATTGAAGACATTGCAGGGGGGATTTGAAATCGCGAAATATCTTCTTGAAACATATGGGCGTGATTCGATATCCATGCTTGTTGATGAAGGAGGCACGTTCAATTTTACCTTCACTTGTCCTGCTTACGCACTCACATGAACAATAGAAGGATTTCTTGAATTGAACGGGGTGGTATTTGCAACGCCGTCGGTCTCCGAGAAAGGAATTATAGATATTCGTATGGAGGTGCTGGCTCCAGGTGGGCACTCTAGCACCCCTCCAAAGCATACTGTAAGAAAGGGTGCATTCATTTATAATTTGATGATAGACACGAATCATAGGCAATCGGTATTCTGGCCAACCTCATCACCGAGCTGGAGGCTCATCCTCACCAACCCGAGTTGATGAGGGGTGGGCCATACTATCGGAACCTTGAATGCCGTGCAAAATATGATACGAGCTTCCCGGAGTCATTCACTAAACTTCTTCTTGAATCACGGAAAAGTGATGCGAAATTACGGGAACTTGGAGATCACCTTATTGACTTTGATCCACTTTATTACGCCCTATCTGGAACGACCCAGGCCGTCGGTGCGCTTTGATCGAGTGTTCACTTTATTTTTACCTCTGATTCTTGGTGGCAGATATTGTTGGTGGAGGAGTAAAAGTGAATGCTCTTCCTGAGCTCGCGTGGGTCGCGGTAAATAACCGCATCGTTGATCATAGCTCGGTTGCCGAATTGATCGCTCGTTTCATCGGCACTATACTTCCCGTTGCTGCAAAGCACAACATGACTCTCGAAGCCTTTGGAGAGATGGTGGGGCCACAGAGCCCGTCCTGGGGGACTATTCGTCTTCACAATATTAGTTGGCTTCTCAATCCAGCACCGGTGACACCCACGACGGGAAGTGGGCCCTACGCCCTTTTGTCGAGGACCATCCGATCCACCTTCGAAACCCATCTTCGCTCGGATAATGTTCCGAAGTCCGCCATTGTCTCCCCTTGGCCCTCTACTGGCGAGTTACTATTTATCTCAGGTTACAACCATACTGATGTTAGTATGTAGCGAACACAGGTAAGCGCAAGAAACCATTGAAGATAAAGACATTGAAACATGAAATAACCTAGACACAAGACATTACTGGAACTTGACGCGACACATCTTTCGCTACCATCATCGCGGTGAGAACGACACCTATAATGGAATACATACCATCAACGAAGGTGGGGACTGTACTTGCTTGTTTCGAGCAGGATGGCTTACTCGTTGCATGGGAAATTGTACTGTAGCCATCTTGGCTGAAGGATTTTTGGAACAAATTCGCTTCATTACGAGGCTTATTCTGAATGCCGACCAGAGTGATCTGCTGGAATGATGACTACCATTTTGTCACCGTCAAGCTAACATCTACCTTGTGATTCAGGCACCCTAGGATGCTTATTATTTATCGAAAGACCACGAGGGGTCTTTGATCAGTTCTGTACAATTATGGGCATTATGAACGATGCACGGTGCTGTCTACTTGTGTAATAAGCTGAAGGTCGAATGTGCTTGCTCTGACGAGTGAGGCGCACATTGTGAAGGACCATCGGGTTGCACAGTAGTGAAGTTAGACGAGTTGATCCCCTTACGCCAGGACTACAGCCCTCTCCACCGAGGTCAATTGCTCTCGTATCCACTACATGTGATCCTGACCGCCCTCTGGATCAAGTCCCGCAAGTGCAGCATCCGCCATATCTATGACTGGTATTCTGTTGCACACACCATATCCAACGATCTTCACTATCATCATATAGCTAACGTTGAACCGGATAGGTCATACCATAAGGTAACTAAAGACCAAGAGGTCTGTGTAAAAGAATGGACCCAACCCTGCATAACCTGTTTAGGACCGCATTGACCACGTTTGAGATTCAATTCCAACAATAGTAAATTTCACGACCATCAGCTGAACTTTTGCATTTTACCAAGAAAAAGCTACAGAGACAAGTTATACTCGTACACTCGAAGATCTTTCAACGTCTCTCTACACGGGCTGTCAAACCGCTTACATTCCAGTGCTGTAACGAACGCCAGGAACATTTTCTAGGCGTGCCTTGATTTCTACAATCGAACGCATTAGCGATTCCTCGTCGCAAAAGTGCGAGTACGTACGGAGAGCCAGGTGCTTTGAGTGGAATCGACACATGGCTAAGTTCCCTACTATACTCCAGAGCCCGGCGAATGTATTACCCGCCTTACGAGGATTACCGATCTCGCGGGCTACGCCGATGAGCTCGCCTTCTTCGTCATAGCCCCAGACGGGCCGGAACTGGTCGTGCGAGTCTGCATGTTTGATGAGATTCAAGTACGCTTGTCGTGCATCGCCATAGCTATAATGATAATGGGTCACGAAATATCTCGCAAGAAACCGGACAACTGACCCGGTTGCGAAGACGACGACATCAGCATTCAGTGTGGAACCGTCTTCAAAGAGCAATCCGGTCGGCGTGAACCTTTTGATTGGGCCGTCGCTTTTCAGCTTGATCTTCCTATCAATGATGAGCTGGGAAGCACCGACATCTGGTGAGGGAGGTAACTTTGATCTGTTCGCTCGAGCCGGAAAGGACAGCAAAACTTGCCGAAATAGTACCCTCCCGCCTTGCCGAACGCCAAACGCAGGGGGCCAGAATCGTACTCACCCAAAGTGAGTTTGAACCCAACTCTGCGGAGGCCATCGAGAAGTTCTCTAAGGTACATGTGCACATCAGTGAGCATGAGTGGGAGCGGAAGACGTACTTGTCAGCCTCGGCGACAGCCTTGGTGACACGTTGGTGCATAATAGTCACAACGTCGTTTGGATATGAAGCATTCACGCGATCGGCGACGTCAGTCGGGGGGCCACCCTCCCAGTAAGGTCCTTGAAGGTGGGAACCATCAACAAGTGCGAGCAGAAGAAAGAACAGACGTCACCTAGAAAACGGGGCATCCCTTCTTTCATTGACATGACATAAGTCGGTCCTCGCTGAACCATCGTGACGTCTGTCGAAGACATTGTCTAATGGCACTGAGCCGCAATGAATAAAACTCACCGACATCATGTTCCACATAGTCAGCGCAAACATCATGAGCTAATCATTGTAAGTCCCATAAGAGACAGAGACAGATGGCTGTACCAGATGTACAAGCGCCAATGACGACCACCTTCTTGCCCGAGTGATCTGTCGCGCGCTTGTGTTGGCAGGAGTGCAATATCTGGCCCTTGAATTCATCCTATTCTCTCGTCAGCAAGCGGCTCTCTATACAGACCCTCGACGCTTACCTGTCCAGGAATGTCTGGGGTCCTTGGTAGGCCGCTACCTATGCCGAGTGCCAGCACGACATGGTCTACCTTGAACGTTCGCTTCCGTCCATCTTCGCGCTCGACTAGAACGGACCAACGCTTGCCGCTACTTCCAGTTTCCCTTTCAACGGAGGTGACAGTGGCAGATGTCCATACGTTCAACTCTAGTGAGTTGGCATAGGACTCAAGCCAATCTGCCAATTTGAGTGCAGGAGTATACACAGGCCAAGAAGGCGGGAACCTGAAATTGGTCGCTCGCATAAAGACGAATGCGAGACATCAAGGGGCCGTACTTACGGTAAGTAGGGCATGTGGTCATACCCTAGAATACGGTAAGAAAATGATGGGTTGATGGGCTGAAATGATAGACTCACACACTGGGTCATGCAAGCAGAGCGCAGCATAGCGCTTGCGCCAATTATCCCCTATCCTTTGATGTCGCTCGGCGACGAGCGCATTAACCCCGAGCATCTTGAGACGCGCGGCTACATCTAGACCGCTCTGTCCTCCACCGACAACGACGACGGCGGGTTCTTCATCAAGAAATTCCCTCTCCCTTTCGCGTTTTGCGGCCCATTTACCTCGGTCCGGTTCGAAGTTCCTCAGAGGACCAATTTTTTCTGGGAAACCTTTTAGATCCTCGAGATTCGTGTAGACTATATGTGCCTTCCATGAACCATCTGGCAGCGGGACGAGCCTGAATACACCGGAAACGTGGCCTACATTGGTATCAAATTTGAAAAAAGCCTGGATCCAAGCAACGTCCTCAAAGGGTATCTGGAGTTCTATACTGTCCTGCTGAAGAGAAAAGGTATGGAGTTGGGGGTTGAAGACACCGAGTTGGTCATGAAGGAACTTGGACACCGCGTCCTTACCCTGAAAGGTACGGAAGTCCCAAGTGAGGGAAAGCATGTCGCGCCAAAAGGCGCCGTCGATGAATAGATCAACGATGGCCGATACATCCCTGAGACCGATCGCTCGGGTGAACTTGGAAAACCAGCCAGCGGCGATGATCTGCACGTCGATTTTTGGATCAACGGTGCTACCCAGATCACGGAGGGTAGGAAAGACGGGCGAAGGAATTGTGCTGGACATGATAGGGTAAAGAAAAGATGGGATGTTGGGCCCGTCTTACTCCGACTGGCATATCTACTATTAACTTGTTAGCAACACAGCAATTCTGATCGGCAGAAGCTGCGATCATACGAAGGAGTCGGAGTTCGGAACAAACGATGGATAGTTCCAGCACACCAGTCCAATGGATGCACGCATTCGCGTTTGCCCCAGACACCGAGTGCAGTCGTATACGGAACAGCCCTCGACCACTAGATGGCAGCGAGGATGCTTTACCTATTCAGTTTCGCCCGCGCGCTCGGTCTGCGCTGCAGAAAGGCGACCCAGTGAAGGACGGCGAGGGGAGTGCTTTGATGGTTCCGGCGAAGCCCAAGCGACGGCGTAGAAGCAGCCAAGTCTCATCCAGGAGCACAGACGCTCTCTCTGTGGCCTCTACAGCCGAGACACGATCGCAAATGCTGAGCGCGTCCGTAATGGAAGAAAACGATCACAATCACAATCGTCCCGTCTCGTCCCGCTCGCGCGCCTCTCTAAGACGTCTGCGCTCCGGTCGCGTAGTATTAAACTCGGCGGAGAAGAATTCGCCGACCGATATACCAAATGTTGAGACACTATTCGACGGGTGTCCTTCCGCATCCTTACATTACCCTTCTTCACCTGCCAGCCTCGCATCTCCTCATTCCATTACCGACACGGAAAAGCGTGACGGCACAGATCCGGAGTTGCCGTTGAAAGTGTCTAAGTATTTCTTGCCCCCCAGCACTCCTCCCGCGCGACCCGCGTTGGAGTGTATCCCGGCTGTGACTCATCGTCGTTCTCCTCCCTTGGTCATCCCTGGATACATCAAGTCCGCTTCCCCGCATGCTTCGTCAAGCAAGGAAAACCATTATTTGCGCGAGTCAAGACCCATCCCACTGTGGCACAACAATCCCGAGCTATTCAGTGACCTCATGGTCATGTTGAGACGGCTGAAGCCCATACTAATTCAGGGTGCGTGGTTTCACATACACTGGCTTTTCCTTATTAATGAATTCCCTCGTGACTCCAAGTAGAGAGCGTACAGGACGACCCGTGGAAAGTGCTCATTGCTTCCAGACTGCTTAATGTGACAACCGGCAAAGCTGCCATTCCCGTCTTTTGCAAGATTATATCACGCTGGCCGACGCCTCACGATCTGGTGCATGGTGAGTAGTCACAAACCCTTGCTCAGTTTTAGCCTTGGGGCATCTCTTACATAAAGACCGTAGCCCCGCAGGACGAGTTGGTCGAACTGCTGAGACCTCTCGGTCTCTATAACAAACGGGCAAACTGGCTCAAAGACATTTCGAAACACGTCCTTGAGGATCAAAGATGCCCAGAGACATCCTTGGCGCACCTCCTGTCGGCGGGATGCATAGTTCCCGCATTACCTCTTCCACACTGCCCTGGCGCGGGCACGTATGCACTAGATGCACTTTGGATCTTTTGTGCAAAGACCAAGGACGCGTGGAAGCATGTGATGCCGCGAGACAAGGTACTCGTACGATACTCGGTACGCTCATTTCCCATCCCACCCCCATCGACACCCTAATCGCCAGGAACGCAACTACAGCGCTGGCGATGGGCCGCAGAGGAAGGAAAGATGTGGTACCCCGAGGTGGGCGTGGTCGGGGACGTGAACGTGCCATATCTAATTACGTTGGTGGACGAACTTGCATCTCACTATGACAATGCTATTGGTGGAGAGGGGTATATGTATCATTTTTGCAACGATCTATGTGAAATTTTAACTGAAAATATGACAGAACAAAGTACCCCGTAGCTCTGGATGTCTGGAAGCTTCTTTTGTTAGGTGTTCCATGAGGGTTTGTTTGATAAGTAACTTATTTCCGTGGAATACGGGCTCCTGGACTTTGAGATGCCAGAGCCCTCTTCATTTCACCCATTAATTTGGGCCAGATATAGATATCTCAGTGGCTACTTGTAGAAGACCAAGCGCGAACATACTGGGGCCGGCGAAGTATTGGAAGAAGACACCGCTGTGACACGTGGAGTGCACGAGGAGGTAGCACGAGGATGTCACTTCAAGGTGTCGTCAAAAAGGAGTGGTATCAATGTCATATTCAGCTATGGTGTCAAGAATGTCTCATTAAAGTACTAGACCCTTACTCGACCTTTTTCTCCTCTGTCGCTGCCAAACCAGCCTGAACAAGTTTGCCTACCCTCAGTGCCATATCTACAGCCATAAGCAAAGGGATCAGGAAGAACGGGAGATAACTCGAGAGTAGGAGGAGACGCTGAGACTCTGTGATAGAGTAGACGCCTGCTGCGATGGTTTGCACACTTGTGATCGGCGTGGAAAGTAAAACGGTCAAACAGGGCAGAGTCGTCGTTGCCGTAGAAGCACCATAGACGAGCAACAACAGGTAGACGACCCGACAGTCTATAGAGTATTTCAAAACACACCTAGATGCGCAGAGCGCTGAGACACACCTTTCCAGAGTCCCCTCATGCCAAGGATGAACACGGGTACTTGGAAACATCTGTAACATAGTCAGTACGGTCGTCCGGCAGTAAAAGCAGTCTTCACATTTCGAGATAGATGAACGTATTGAACCATGTAAAGTCGCCGGCTTGACCAGTCAATCCCATCGCACCGCCGACTAATGGGTCACCAGAGAGCTGGATGTACATTTTGGGAAGCTCTCGGATGAAACTAGGAACGAGGCTGGAGGGGTAAACTGGCTGGCAGTCGAGCAGGAGAGACGCGGGGAGGTGAATCTACAGACGGGATCACCAACATGTACGGTACTGATGGGTAGAGAACTCACCAGAAAAAACGTAAAGTAGAGCTGGTCCAATGGACGGGAACTGAGTGGTCTGGCCGCCATGGTGGTTCGAGTTAGAGAATTACGATATAAATTAAGCGATGGTAATTTGTATGCTAGGCGCTATGTATGGACAGTAACAACAGAGCGGTAGAATATTGATTTAAGCCACTGCGTCTCTTCAGGCCAAGTGGACGATTGACCAGGCGTAACTGTCGTTCTGTTGGCGCAGAATCGGACCTCGCAGGTTTATTATATGCGATGTACGTGGAGTTGGGGTATTGACGCATGTAAAGGACTCAGTTCATCCTCACTGAGAGGAACGATGATCAGGTTGAAAGACCTGGATATATGCGAACCAGGTGTGCCTTCGGCCCACGGCTATATGAAGGGACAAAACTGCTGTAATGTTACAATGGGGAGTCCCAGTAGAGTTGGAGATGATTTGTTGCGAGCTCACAACGTGGCCCTACAAGCATAGAGAGGGTCACCGCTTGCGTGCTTGACACGGACCTGTCTCATCTTGGTATCGAAGCTATACTTTTCCTCATAGGGCTGGGTGAGGATACAGCTCGCTCGGGGTGGTGCTTGCACACCGTAGGCTTGCACGGGTCATTGTAGTACGGCGAGCGAGTATGTCGTGAGCCACCTCGCGCTGGCCTCCTTGCACTTCGCACACACTGACGGCCTGTCCCCCTTGACTCGGGGTTGCGTTTCTTCTGAATCCGTTTGATGTTGGTCCGGTCGTGGTGGAAGCGGGCCTGAAATTTAGGCAGGTTGGACTGTTCTCAGTCCAGAGAAAGTCTTAAGACAAAACTGTGGGAAGTGAGTCGGCGCTTGTCTGGCAACTCGGCCTCTACTAGTGCACCATCTCATTCGTCCCAGTCATCGTCGTTTCGCGGCCCCTCGAGTACACCCATTCTAGCTGGAAACTGGTCTCGGACATGTGTGTGTTACACCCACACTCTGCGATTGATTGTACTGTTCTTCCAAGGACCAACTTAACGATCACCATCAAAGGTGCAGCTCGACGTTACATTTGTTGTTGTATACGAGTTACCTTTTTTCAGATATCGAACTGCGTGGTCTAGCGGGGCGCAAGCTCGCACCCTCGAAACAATTCTACGTCCAGTTTTCCGTAGGAAGCATCATACGGCAGACCCGCACCATAGAAGAAAAAAAGAAGTCCACTCGTTGGGAGAAAGACTTATTTTTGTTCGTATTGGATCTTGTCGCTTGCACCAGGGAACTCATTATTATCAGGGATGGGGCCGATACATCCAC
Organism: Tubosaeta aff. heterosetosa; assembly: GCA_038094375.1. Taxonomy (NCBI): domain Eukaryota; kingdom Fungi; phylum Basidiomycota; class Agaricomycetes; order Boletales; family Boletaceae; genus Tubosaeta; species Tubosaeta aff. heterosetosa. The sequence goes on from JBBPUC010000535.1 coordinate 9,155, forward strand.
TCTGCTCGTGAAAGTTTATCGGGAGCACCGCACTCCTTGGAAACAAGATGAGCTCGTCGGGGCTTCTGCCCACAAGATCGGAGAGATAACGGGAAAGCTAAATGACGGCGGTAGGAACACATGTTGTACGGTCTGTACTGCTGACGCAATTTTTGCTACAGTATTCGAAGAACGTCTCTGCAAAGATACCGCCTTTGGCTCCGATGTCACCGAGAATACGATCAAGTTTGCGTTTTTTGCTCAACCACCCGAAGATACTGATGCAGATGGACTCCAAGCTACTGCTGCTGCCAACCAAGCGGCGCAAGCGATCAGCACCCTTAGTTCCACACCAGTTGCTATTGATCTTCTTGCGTCGACAGTAGACGTTAGTACAAGCGTCGTCGGACAGGTCCAGACACTTGAATCCACATGGGGCGTGCTTTTGAGGAGGTTGGAGTTATTGGACAAGATCGTGACAAATGTTACAGCGGTAATCAGTGTGGCCATCGTTTACTTCGCTCGCTCACTGCTCGAACTTGGTAGATTCATCCGTATGCGTCGATGGCTTGGTCTGTTATATCAGCTGTGAACAAAGTCTGCTACTCAACAGTCGTGCCAACACTCACTGTAGCTAATGGTTGACACAGGTGCTCATAAGCCAGAAAAATCGTGACGAGCGGATCATCCGTTTGGCAGGCACCATGAGCGACGTCCTCGTATTCGTTGAGGACTCTAAGCCCTTGCCAAAAATTAAGAAAAATGCCGATACAAGCAAACTTTTACTGCAGCAAGTGACAGAGTGCGGATATTTCATCGCCGAATACGCCAAGTCAAAGAATTTCTGTCAGTCGTTGCCGGCTTTGTGGTGTTCACCACTAACTGTAGGATCTAGTGATTCGCGCTGCGAAACAAACAATCTTTGATGTCGATGCAAAGATTACCGATTACGAGAACAAGTTGCGCGACCTCAAAGCAGATTTCGTCGAAGGCATTGCTCTCCAGACAACTATCACAGTTGTTCGTATGATGAACATTGTTCAGGATATAGGTAGGTGTAATTCTCGTGAATTCCTTCAAGTGCTCATGCGTGTGGAACGTAGGGGAAGCCATTATCCTGCGTGACCTGCCGCGTGCTGACGGTGCCAGATTTGTTCGAGAAAAGGGGTGCCTGCCCGGGACGCGCGAGCCATTCATCCAAGAGCTCTGTGACATTCTGAACGATCCGGCCGAAGATGCTCCGCGCGTTTGCCTTCTTACTGGGGTCGCGGGATCAGGAAAGTCTGCGGTCGCCCACTCAATTGCCCGAATGTATAATGAACAAAAGAGACTGGGGTCATCGTATTGTTTCTCGAGTGCCGACCGTGCGCGGAACCTCCGAAACCTTTTTACTACCATTGCCCGGGATCTCTGTGACCACGATGAGCCGTTCAAGTCCGCCCTTTTAGACATACTAAAAGCCGACGCAACACTTTGTACGTCAACATCGCCCTCGGAACAAGTGGAACGGTTTATCGTCGAACCTAGCAAGCGCCTCGACGCTATCGGGCCATTGGTGATCGTCATCGATGCTCTCGATGAAAGCGGCGATCGAGAAAGTCGTGCACCAATTTTAAAAGCCATCTCCGAGCAAATTTTTAGCAAGACTTTGCCGACGAACCTTCGTTTTCTCATCACGGCTCGACCAGAGGACGACATCCTGCGCAAACTTGCGTCCGTCCCTCACATAATTCACAAAAAAATGAGCGACATTCCTGTAGAGACTGTGGACAAAGATATCGGGAGGTTCATCCACCATTCCCTGGATGAGTATCCAGAGCTCGAATCGTCCTGGCCTAATGGAGGATGGTGCCAACTTCTTGTTCGTCATTCACAACGGCTATTTTAGTGGGCTGCTACCGCGTCTAAGTTTATCCAAGAAGTTGGAACAAACCCATGTGACCAGGTCGCTTTACTTCTGCGCGGTGATGACGGAGGCTCCGCTGGACCTCTGGACGGGCTGTACCTCACCATACTACGCCAACTCTTTACATCCGATAAAGCCCGGCAATCCTTTCGAGACGTGATGGTTGTCGTGCTTGCGCTGCACGAGCCACTTTCCCTTGTCTCCCTTACTTCCCTCTTCAAATCTAATCGACATCTGGGCGTGCCCTATATCATCAAACCCATGGGGTCGCTACTCGATGGGGTGCTTGATGATTACAAGCCAATTCGTCCACTTCATACTTCGTTTCGTGACTTCTTACTTGATGAAGCTCGAAGTTCAGCCTTCCATGTCCGCATTCTACCCCATCCCCTGTCTGTTGGGCAAGCCTTGCTGGCTTGCATGCGAGATAACCTCCGGTTCAATATCTGTGATCTTAGAGACTCCCGGAAATGCAATGCTGCTGTTCCTGACCTAACCTGTCGAGTGGAAGCTGCCATACCACCCCACCTATCTTATTCATGTCAATACTGGATGGACCATCTGTGACATGTTGATTGTACAGCAGAACTGTTGAGTGACATCACTTACTTCTTCAAGGACTATTTGCCCTACTGGCTTGAAGCCATTAGTCTCCTTTCACACACCACACCAGTCCCTATCTTATCTGCCCTTCAGAATTGTGTCATATTGAGCATTTGGGCCAAGGTAGGTCAAGCCAAAGAGATATATAGATAATTCTAACAAGAGTGGTTTAGGGCCAGGAGATTGCTATATTGGCATCAGAAACATCTAGATTTATTCAGGTTTTTTCCCCTGTTCTTAGAGGATCCACACCTCACTTGTATCTATCAGCAATGCCCCAGACTCCAACTAACTCACCATTATGTCAAATCTGGGCTGGCCATCTGCAGAAACATGTGTCTATTGGATCTGGGTGTCTAGTCAAGTGGCCAGCAGAAGTTCATAGCCTGCACAGACATACACACATGGTCAATTCTGTTGTCTATTCCCCTAATGGCAAGTATATTGCCTCTGGCTTAGGGGACAACACCATTAGAGTTTGGGATGCAACCACTGGTGAAACTGTGGCAGGCCCATTCTATGGACACACAGATTGGGTCAGGTCTATTGTCTACTCACCTGATGGCAAGCATATTGTCTCTGGATCAGATGATAATACCATTAGAGTTTGGGATGTGACCACTAGTGAGACTGTAGGAGGTCCATTACATGGACACATCTCTCATGTCAACTCTATTGCCTATTCCCCTGATGGGAAGTATATTGCCTCAGGTTCTTGGGACAAGACAATTAGAGTTTGGGATCCAATTATTGGTGAAACTGTAGCAGGTCCATTTCAAGGGCACACCTCTGTCATTAAATCTGTTGCCTATTCCCCTAATGGCAAGCATATTGTTTCTGGTTCTTCAGACAATACCATTAGAGTTTGGGATGCAACCACTGGTGATATTATAGCAGGCCTATTCCAGGGACACACAGATGATGTCAACTTAGTTGCCTATTCTCCTAATGGAAAGCATATTGTCTCTGGCTCAGATGATCACACCATTAGAATTTGGGATGTAACCACTTGTGAGACTGTGGTAGACCCATTTCAAGGGCATACAGATCATGTGCAATCAGTTGCCTATTCTCCTGATGGTAAATATATTGTCTCTGGCTCAAGGGACAATACCCTCAGGGTTTGGGATGTAATCACTGGCAGGACTATAGCAGGTCCATTTCAGGGGCATTTGAGTGTTGTTAAGTCTATTGCCTGTTCACCAAATGGCAAGCATATTGTTTCTGGATCACAGGACAATACTATTAGGGTTTGGGATTTAACCACTGGTGAAACTGTGTCAAGTCCATTCCAAAAGCACACAGGATATGTTAGCTCTATTTCCTATTCCCCTAATGGAAAGCATATTGTGTCTGGCTCTTGGGACAAGACTATCATTGTTTGGGATGTGATCACTGGTGAAACTATAGTAGGCCCACTCCAGGGCCACACAGACTGCATTAGATCTGTTATCTATTCCCTTAATGGCAAACATATTGCCTCTGGTTCAGATGACAATACCATTAGAGTTTGGGATACAACCACTGGCGAAACTGTGGCAGGACCATTCCAGGGGCATACAGATGATATCAACTGTGTTGCCTATTCTCCTGATGGCAAGTATATTGCCTCTGACTCAGATGACAATACCATCAGGATCTAGGATGCAAGCAATGGTATAACTGTGGCAGGTCTATTTCAAGGGCACACAGATTGTGTCAACTGTGTTTCCTATTCCCCTAATAGCAAGCAGATTGTCTCTGGCTCAGATGACATGACAATTAGAGTTTGGGATGTGATTACTGGTGAAACCCTAGCAGGCCCCTTTGAAGGACACACTAGCTATGTCAATTCTGTTGTCTATTTTCTTGATGGCAAGCATATTGTTTCTAGCTCAGGAGACAATACCATTAGGATTTGGGGTGCAATCACTGGTGAAACTGTGGAAGGTCCATTTCAGAAGAAAACAAATGATATCAACTCTATACTTTGGAATAAATATATTGGATTGTGGAATATTCAGACAAGCATTTTCTACTTTTCTCTATCTATACATGATGGTTGGATTCAATCTTCAAATGGTGATATCTTTGGCTGGGCTGCTTCTTGGAATAGGCATTTTCACTCTATTCCAGTTTGTCACTCACTTGTATGTTCTCATGACACATGTCAAGCCACTGTCAATAATTTTTTACTTGGAGAGTTCTGGATGTCCTGTTGGATTTGATGATGTTCTATTGAATTGTATGTTACATTCAAGAAGACCAGCATATGTAGCTTGGGATAAATAGAAAACTCACCAGGAAAATACAGAGTAAAGTACATACATACTAAAGATAAAGAACAAGTACAAACTGAGTTAACAGGGGCTGACTGTGTGGGTTAATTTGTACCCAAGAGTTGTATTCATTGAGATGGGGCTTCACCAAAACAGTGCATTGGCTCATACTGATGTTTGCAATTTTTCTCACTTCCAGCTTTGGCACGGAGTCCCATGTGACTGCCATCGACAGTCATTTGTGAGATATCTTTAACGGACACTTCTACCATTTCGTTACAAAATCCGTTCACATTATGTGTGATGGTGCTTCTTTCCCGTCTATGGTTCCAGTCGTGTCAAGTGTGCACAGACGCGTGATTGACAGGATCAACTCTACTAGACGTCAAGCCTTCCATCCGCATACTAGCAGTACCAACTCATTTATGGGTCGTCCCAAGTTCAGGTCATCTTGCTTGCTCACTTACAGGATGGCTCTCAATGTTTTTATTCGTGCTATGGTGTGTCCTGCTGGCAGCCCGACGTCTCGTAGGAGGTATGTAGTTCAAGCTTCTGTTTGTTTTCATCATCTTTTTAGTCAAAAGGTGTGCCACACCAATCTTGAGAGGTTTCGCCATATGTTGGCGACAAAAGTCATCTTAAAGTCCAATGGTCAAAATTAGGTTCATTTTGCTTATCCTACATTCCATAATTCATCCTAACCAGATTCAAGACTTGACTACGTGTCCCTTAGGTATTCCACGACACGTGCAAGATGTTGACGAGATACCATGGATAATGAGAATTCAAGTTACGAGCGAGTCGTAATTTCCGTCGCGAAGATGTTTATGACCGTAAATCTTCTAGGCATTGCATAATCGAGCCAGCCGTGTCAAGGCATCTATCCTATTCTGTTGGTCGCGCGTCCCTAGGGACGGGTGGGATTAGTGGAATTCATTGTGTACGTGTAGATCTTGCTATATCCTCGACGCCCAAAATCGCCCGGGTTTAACACGTTGAGTTTTGAGGGTACAGTCTCTCTCGTCGAACAGGTCAAGCACTGCGAAAATTGAATTACAAACATAGCCTGGCTCATGCAGAATGCAAGTTTGTGTGATGTTTCTACACGGCTATTCATTCATAGTTGACCTTGGTACCCTCCAGGTGGGTATTCACCGGCTTGAGTCACGGAAACGGCGGCATTTCCTCATACATATTTCTCAGAAGCTTCAGTTATGATGCGGCGGTGGATTCATCGCTACTTATGAATTAAATATCGGTTTTGAACGGGAAACTGAAGTTTTTTGTTCTTCAGATAAACGCGCCATTGCAGCTCTCGAATTAGCCACTATGCCAGTAAGATTTTTTTTATCAGGTGGCGTGATACAACGATAATCTATTACCCTCCTCGGCCCATTCTCGTGCATTCTAAATCCGACTTGATTCATCTGTGGTCATGGCCTTTGTCACTCGCTAAATGGCATGGTGGCCGTGCGTTCGCCATCCGGTCGCAAAAGCTGTCCGTTCGGTCTTCCGCACTTTCTCATCTCTCGGGCTTTTCCTCTGCCACGGAAAAGGGCGTACCTGTCCCTTCATGCCACTCGTAATATGTCCGCCCGACCATCCTGGGTTCCTACATCACCGGATGATCGGCTCACATCAGCCGCGCTTTCACAGGCCTCCTGTGTGTTTTTCGCAGACATCCCCTGAGGGCATTGCGTACTTGGCTATGAATCGAATTAGTGGCTTGGTTCGTTATGGCTCACACTCCACCCTTACCTGGATCTGAGTATGCCCCGCTGTTTTCTCGTGTCACGCTGTGACTCGCTGCTCCATAGAGGTCATTAACAGCTTCTGATTTTAGCCACAAATATGAAGCTAGGCGCGAATGCATGCTTTTACAGCACCCTTTTTGACGCTTGATGGTGACAGAGACAAGACTGGTTCAGTTTGATCGCGGTAATTACGCCCATGACGCTCCATACGGACTTACGTTGAATCTGAATCAGCGCAGAAAATGACCCATTCCATCTATGGGATACGGGGCGCTTTGCCGAATATGACCTCGACTGTTGGAGGCATTAGATCAGAGTGAACAGATCGAATCTCCTGCCACGTCTATGCTGCCATATTCTCAAGGTGTAGAAAAGGATCTCTTGCGCGAGCTTCGAGAGCTTGGTCACCCATCCCATTGGTTAGAAACTGTCTTTTTCGTTGCAGATACGATTATCAGTCACGGATATGTACTGTGTGGGTGGCATGTACAACACCGATCGTTCACCTAATCAAGCCTCGGGCCAGAGACTATGCAAGGACAAGTTGCGGCCGAATTTTGGACCAGCTGCAACCACGAGCTGGCGTGCATCTCCCACCGCTGCTTCACAGCCATTATTACAGCACTCACTCGTTCGTCTTCTCCTATGCTAAAAAATGACTGCCTCATTTTCGTATTATGACGGCGCAGTATCAGACGTTCCATTCGTTCTTCGAGTGGTAATGCAGTCGCGACTGGCGGGATCTCGAGCGGATCTGGCTCGCGAGGCTGAGGCGTTGTCAAACAAGGTGAATGCGGCGATTAGGATCGATCCGTTGATAGCTAGCTTGCATGAACTGTGTCCGGCCTGCCACACCGAGGTCCCACTGGAGGACATCACACGTGTGGTATGTCCCAGGGGGCCATTCTTGGGGTGAGTGAAATATTATGTCCTCGTGTGCACAATGTCCCCAACGCGTTCTCAGCTCGTTGTTCGATAACTTCTTTCATTTTATCGACTTCCATGGTCAGAACTTGC
>JBBPUC010000536.1:0-16670 GCA_038094375.1 Tubosaeta aff. heterosetosa
TATTTCGAAAGCCCTTGATAAGGGCTTTCTAATGATATCTATGTTTGAATGTCTACAATCAATAGTTCTCAAGATATTTATGCAACAATCCAAATGTTGCTAACATTGGGACAGTTTTGTTGCTCAGTGTATTCTATGTGGCACACCCATTGCTGACTTTTGCATTATACATATTTAGGAATCATGGAAGCACCCTGGCCATTTGTGACATCTCCTCATTATTGAACTGTGATTAGGAGGTAGAAACACATCTTCAAATGTCTGTTTCTATTTCACTTTATTTGTCTCTAGGCTCTGTAACTAAATGGCACAATCCATATGCCCTTAGGGTACAGGAGCCAGTCACTCCATGAGGAGGAAGCCTCATACCTGGTGACATCTCAGCAGATTGAGATTGGAGTCCTTATAGTCCCAGACAGCATGAGCTCCAGCTGCTCCAGGAAGCACCCTGGCCATTTGTCATCTCATCTCCTCATTATTGAACTATGATTGGTATTGTTTGATAAATGAGATCCAGACTTTAGTAGACATGTGAATTGATGGTTGGAATGTTGTTGTACCTCTTCATGAGTGTCCTCCCTGAGGCAAGGAATAAGACATTAACAAGATGACACTCTCCACACAACTTGCTCAATAGGAAAAACCCAATGAACAGGAACTCCTGGAATAGTGCAAAGACTTTGCTGATGTATTCTTCAAAAAGACTTTCAATGAACTTCCCCCTCATCATTCCTATAATCATACCATTGAACTGAAACTATCCTTTATTCTCAAAATTACTAAGGTATTCCTACTCAACCCTGCTGAAAAGGAAGCTTGCAAAGCTTTCATTAAGGAACATCTCAAAACCAGTCGAATTATCCCATCTAAATTGCCCCAAGCCTCTCTGTTCTTCTTTGTTCCTAAGAAGAATAGATCTCTTTGTCCTTGTCAAGACTATAAGTACCTTAATCAACATACCATCTGCAATGCCTATCCACTTCCTCTTATCTCCGACCTCATTGATGATATAAAAGACTCAACCATCTTCACCAAGTTCAATGTCTGATGGAGTTATAACAATATTCACATCTAAGAGGAAGACCAATGGAAAGCCACTTTCATTACTCTACTTAGCCTTTTTGAACCTACTGTCATGTTCTTTAACTTTAACAATGCTCTACCCACATTTCAAGCTTTCATAAATCACATCTTCACTAATATGATTGCAGAATGTTGGTTGAAAATCTACATGGACAACCTTGGCATCCACACTCTGGATGACCTCAAACTTCACCATGAATGGACCAAATGAGTACTCCTTCACCTTTGAGAACATGGTTTATCTCTCAAGATCTCAAAGTGCTCATTTGACACACCTTGTATGGAATACCTTGGTATGATCATCAGTGGAGTAGAAGGGCCTAGAGTCCAGGAGAGGCAAGGCAAAGTGAGGAGAGCATAGATGTGGTACAGAGCTTAGTCAGCAGGAGTGAGAGATGAAGGCGGACTGTAGAGTATAGAACGATATCATTGATCGATAGTGCACATAGTGACCAGAGCCTCAGAGTCACTCAGCCTCTCCATCATGGTGACGAGAGTGGGACTACAAACCCACAAAACAACTGACAATCTACATCTGAGAAGCCTAGCAAACTCCTCGTGGACTTGTGCCCTGCTCTAGCTGGAACAATTGTCTATCTAAGTCCCAACATTCTACCAATCCACACACTCTCAATAGCAAACTATGATCATTCCAGAGAAAGCATGCACTACAGTGTGATAGCAGCAGACGCTTCATGAGGCAACTATTAATAACATTGCCAGAAGAGACAACAACAGACTCATCACCATTAGACACACCAGAGATACCTACATTGTACCTTCCCCTCTGGTACAGTGAAAACAAGGAACAGATAGAGAACTATGTAAATCAGCACATATCCATCACCAGTGAAACCCCATCACCACTGACAACACCACATCCACCTCACCAACATGTCATAGAGTCTGTAAAGTCCTTCTGGGGTGATGGAAGGGTGGATGAAAACCCTTAGGAGTTCCTAAAGAGCTTCAGTAAAGCCATTATCCAGTCTTCAATCACAGAGGACAAGGTCAAAATCACAAACCTCAAGTACTACCTAGCACAAACATCCAAAGCTAAAGAATGGTACCAGGGCCTCATACTCATGGAGGGCATTACATTGTGGGGTCAACTTGTAACAGAATTCAACTCAAGATAGCCACCAATCACGTGAGCAGTCAAAACAGCAGTAGAATACGAGGAGGAGCTGATGAACTTGAGACTCATAGACACAGAGATTGCCACAACAACAACAGTCAGAGGCATAAAAGCATGGAGCCACATCTACTGGATGAACAGGACATTACATCTAGCAAAAGAGGTAGGCATTGCAAGTGGGAACTCATATATCTGGCTTGTATGGGATAACCTACCAGACGTTCTCAAGAAGCAACTCAGAGTGAACTACAATACATGGGAGGTGTTTGCAAAAGCGGTGAAGGAGGTAGATATACAGAAGTTGAAAGACAGTAAAAAGAAACAGGAGAAATAGGACCGCAAAATGACCATGCTCAAAGTAGAATTCAACCACTAACTACAACAAATAGAAAAGACAAGACAGACAGACCACGTTGGGGCAATTACGTTACAAATATGCCAACTTAGCATAGGAGACAGAGGACAGTCGGCTGCCATAGACTATGTGGCCACCTGAGGAACACACTACATCTCACACCCAAGGCAATTATGCCAGGATGGAAGGACAGGGGCACTGTGAGAGGTATCCTTCTCACCAATGCTATGATACTGCTACACCACCCAGATATAGATACGGACCACAAGGCATATGAACTTCAGGTCACACAGTGGGAAACAAAACATAGCCCCAACACACACATCACAGAACACACACCCTTCCCACTCCAACCTGGAACAGCAGAAATATGCTCAGAGGAATGCTTCCGCTGTGATATACACAGACAAAATGAAAGGAACTACGTGATAGAGGAGGATAACCCAAAACAACTGGACAATAGGGAGACAATCTGGCATGCATTCTGTCAGCGCACACTAGGATTGTTCAACAGAGACACAGCACCACTTGTGGGTTTCCTGGAAGTGGTGGAGGGAAACGAGTAAGGGCTAGTGTCACAAAGGGTGGAACGACAGCCCAGGCAAATGAAACACATGTTACCATACTCAAAACAACAACCACCCCATGCATTGTTCATAGCAGCTTTTATACATATACACACAACAACCCAGCCAATGATCTTTACTCTATGGGGACCAAAACCAATAATGTGACATTGCAGGTAACACCATTTATACATAACATCTGCTTACTTGGCCCACGAGGTGAATAAGTATGAGTCTGGGCCCTCTTCAATGATGGTGCCATGGTCAGCACCATGTGCACATCAGTCTTCAATCAGGTCAAACACAGACTACACAACATATGTCAGTTGAGCCAGAAACTATAAATGGCAAATGGCCTAGTGCTATGCTTAGAAGCACAATGGACAGGCACCATAGACATTGATGGTGTACAAGCAACAGGCATCTTTGAGGTATTTAACTCACATGGCAGATGGGCATTCTTGTTCGGAGAACCACTGCTATTGACATTCAAGGCCATTCATGAATACAATCAAGACATCATCACAATAGTGAATGCGCACATGCAAACCATGATCAGCAACCAAATAAATGCAGAGCGACATGGCTACATTATGGGATGAGGATCTACACTAGATGTGAAGCAGTGAATACAACAAGCAGCTACAACCAATAAACCAAGACAGCCCCCAACCACAAAACAGCCAAACATTGCGACAGCAGAAATGGAAGATATGACAAGGGATGTCATAATAGGGTGTGAGAAGCCCCCCTTAAGGGGAGTTCCAGCCATAATACATATATCCACACCAGCAATCACTGACAATAAACGCATAGAACAGGAACTGACTACAGAACCCTTCACACGCCTAACAGACCTATTCAACCTGCAGCGAATGAAGTTCATCCTAAAGGCACTCACATTTGGGGACATACTCAGCATGGAACAGCGACAACAAGCTGAAGGACTGATTACCCAATATGCAGATGTATTTACATGTGCACTATCAGAAGTCATCCCACTAACAGGCATCTACCATAATCTAAACATACTGACAGATGTGAAGTACAATATGAAATGCCAACAGTGACCACTCAGCCCACCACAAAAGGAGTACCTACACAAATGGATGCAACAAATGTTAGAGGCAGGAATGATAGAACGCGCTCCAATAGAACATATAAAGCATGTCGCACCCACAGTACTCACTTAGAAAACACACAACACTACAGGTGGGATTACACTAGATGAGCTATGACAACTGCTCAATGACCAATACACAGCAGTAGGAATCCCCCCACACATCCCAGCCCAATCAACACCATCAGCAAGAACCATCCTACAAGATGACAGATCAAAAGGGTCCTTCAAATGACACATTACACAGAACTTCAGAGAACTCAACAAAGTCACACAAATCCCATCCATACAACATGGCAACATTCATACCAAACAACAGTGACTCGATGGCCATCAATTCGTCTCCATCTCTGACTTTGCAGCAGGCTTCTATGCCATAGAAGTACCAGAACAATGGCGACCATATCTAGCATTCTACATCGAAGGCATGGGATACTCCTGGTATAAGCACATGGTGATGGGACTTACAGGTGCACCATCAACATTTACTGTCGCGATTACAGAATGACTGCACAAACTCATGGCCAACGACACTTTGGAGCTATGTATTCATAGACGATGGGGGCTGTGTAGCTGACTCATTCAACAAGATGGTAAACCAACTAACCTGCATTTTTGAAGCATGTAGACAACACTGTCTCTTGCTATCACCATCAAAAAGCCATTTCTTCATGACAGAAACAGTCTTTGCAAGGGCAACAGTAGGACCACAAGACATACAACCAGATGTTGTGAAACTCACAGTAATCATTAACTGGAACACACTGACAGACACACTAAACCTAACATTATTTCTAGGTCTCACAGGTCATTTCCAGGACCTCATTAAAGACTACATCAAAAAAGAGAAACCCCTACAAGATCTCATAGTATGGGTCAAGCTACCAAAACCAATCACTAAGATACCATACCACAAGGCCATATGTAACTTCCTGCTGCAAAAGCACTAGACACCAGAACACACCACAGCCTTCATACAACTCAAAATAGCACTCACAGAACAACCAGTTCTCCAGACACTATGGTATGACAGCACACTATTTATTTTGACAATAGATGGCTGCCAAAAAGGATTTGGAGCCTGCCTCACGCAACAGGCACAAACACAAACAGTGAATTGGACCTGGGTTGAACGAATCATGCCAATTGGCTTTGCATCAAAATGCACATCAGAAACAGAACAATGGTATTAACCTTTTGTCCTAGAACTAGCAGCACTGAAATTTGGACTAGATAAATTTACAGATATCACATAGGGCTTCTCTATTGAAATCAAAACTGACTGTAGGGCTGTATGGGATATTGTATTCAGCAAATCAATCACAAAAACACATACCTGCTAGTGAGATGGCATTGTCATGCACAACATCACCACAATACAACACTTGGTAGGTAAATATAACATAGTAGCAGATGGCCTAAGTCGCAAATGGAAAGGATTACCCCATACGACGGAAGACAGCAGTGAATGGACAGTCAATCCAGAACCAGACAAGATGCTAGGTGTCATCAACAATGTCTACACAATATACACAATCAATACAGTTCAACTGCAATATGAGACACTATGTGACCAGTTCATCAATGAGCCACTGTTTTTAGAAGTCATTGATGCACTATGAAACCTAGACACAGACACACCCGTCTGTGATTGCAACCATGCACATCAACGAGCATCATATTACCTAATCAAGGATAACAAACTATGGTGACTCTACGGGAGCACAAGCATTCACTCACGAAGCAGGGTTGAGTGTGTAACAAGAACAGAAGCATGCATAATAGCAAAGCATACACATCAGGACAGAGGACACTAGGTACATGATGCCCTCAAAATAGCACCAACTGACCACATTTACAGCCCCAAATTAGACATATCAATCATGATGGCAATACAAGACTGTGCAAAGTGCAAAAACTTCGGACCTACACATCTACATGTGCTACTTCAGCTTATCACGTGCCAACACCTGTTTGAGCTATTGGTCAGTGATTATTTATCCATGCTGACAGGAAAGAGGGGGTATCACACACTAGGCCTTTTCCTTGACACATTCTTGCAACACTTATGGGTTTTCAAATTCAAAACAGCAGGTACCGCAAAAACAACAACCAATAGCTTAAAGCAAATCTTCCATAACTTTATGGCACCAGAAACATTCATGACAGACGGAGGATCACACTTCAAAAATGCAATGGTACAAAGTTTCTACAATCAATGGGCATGCAAGCACCATGTAATAGCAGCATACTAACTATGGGTCAATGGTCTGGTAGAAGACACTAACAAGTTCCTACTACACATGTTAGAGAGACTGTGCGCACCAGACCTCAGAGAAGATGATACAATACTAACAACACACAGGACTGGAGCACATTACCATACACATGGCCAGACCACTTAGAAACAGCAGAATGGGCACTGAACAACTCCATACTATCAGCCTTGAAGTTCACACTGAAAGAACTACTACTGGGTATAGTCATTGACACAAAACAATTGGACCCAGATCTCAGTTCACACACACTGCTTCCAGTGGAATGGCCATACACATGGCATATGTAGCACAACAATGCCTAGATGGGTACGACAAAGTAATACAATATGTAGCAAAATGAAAGGCAGTATTTGACAAACAGGTCCTACATTGACACCCAGGAGAAGTGGTATTCACCAAAGGAGAGTTAGTACAAATCTATCAAAGTGACCTTGACTACACCTTCAAAACAGATTGAAAACTACTACCATGCTGGTCAGAACCACATTGCATCTTAGAGTGCATACACAGAAGGGTTAGAAGACAGTAGGGATAAGGAAGAACACAAAGAAGGAGGCAATAAAGATGAAGATGCAGGGGAGGATCTTAGAGCAGAGGAGAGCAAGACAAACGAACAGATCAAGGATTACAGAGATGACAGGGATCCCACTGTTCTTTTTTGTGGGGGACAGATGGAGTAGAAGGGCCTAGAGTCTGGAAGAGTCAAGGCTGTTGATGACAAAGGGCTGAATAAGCGAACTAGCCACTTGGTGGGGTTGACTCAGAAAGCCTCTGGGAGCAAGGACTGAAGTCCACAATGAGTAATCAAAGAGGAAACTAGAGTGGACTTTAGGCTCTATGTGCACTTCTAGTAAATAATGGTAAACACAACAGCCACAACACAATGAGAACACAAAGTGAGAGCTCTGCTTGTGCAGAGAGTGAAATACAAGTGAGAAACAATGAGGAAAAGATGGATATACCTATAGTGATTATGGGAAATCCAATAGTGGTATCTAGCGAGCGAAATATAAAGAATTGAGCAAGATATGAACTGAAAGAGTGTGAAATCATCAAATATAACAAAGGCAAGGTGAGGAGAGCATAGATGCGATGCAGAACTTAGTCAGTAGGAGTGAGAGATGAAGAAGGACTGGGGCATAGAACGATATGATTGGTTGATAGTGCACATAGCGACCAGAGCCTCAGAGTCACTCTGCCTCTCCATCAGACAAGGACTTCTCGAAATAGGCCTAGTAAAACTCTCTGTGATAAAGGATTGAAAACCACCCACCTCAGTCAAAGACATTCACAGTTTCCTAAGTTTTGCAAACTTTTATCAGAAGTTTGTTCCTAACTTCTCCAACATTGTTGCACTACTTGTCCTGCTCACTCGTAAAAATAAACCTTGGCTTTGGACGTCTCTGTAAGAGACTACTTTTCAATTGTTGAAAACCTTATTCACCTCCACATCTATACTTGCTCTCCTAGACACTTTGAAACCCTTTACTCTCATGACAGATACATCCCTCCTTGTAGCTGGAGTAGTACTCTTCCAGGCTGATGTCAACAGTGACCTCCATTCTTGTGCATATTTCTCTAAGATGTTCAGCACTGCTGAACAAAAGTATGACATCTATGATAGGGAACTCCTTGCCGTCATTCTCACTCTACAAGAATAGTGCCACTATCTACTTGGAACTTCACACTCAGTCTCTTGACTACAACATTCTCTAGAAGGTTACACCTGACACCCAGTTAGGTCCTGCTAATACTCTCTCTTGCAAGAACCCTAGACCCCACTGTCATTAATGCCCTTGACACTTCACTCATGAACCACCTTCACTCCTTATCTTCCTGTGATCCCCTTGTACTTAAAGCTCTAAAAGCCATCCATGATGGATCCCCTCTATTCCCTTATTCCACTGCACAAGATTGGACCTTTGACAATGGTCATATTTTCTACAAAAGTTGTCTCTATGTTCCTCTGTCCTCTTGCTCATCTTTGCTTCACAGCATTCACTTGTCTCCATCCTCTGGTCATGTAGACAATTTCACACTAAAGCTCTTGTTGAATATGACTTTTGGTGGCCTGGTCTAGACACTTTTGTTCAAAACTTTGTCTCTGGTTATGCTATATGCCACCAATCCAAAGTAAACACACACCACACTGTCCCTCCTCTTACTCCCATCACCTCTTCAAAAAGCCTACTATTTAAACAACTCTCAGTCGACCTTATCACAGATCTTCCACTTTCTTCTGGCTATGATTCTCTTATGGCCGTGGTCGACCACAGGCTTATGAAGAGAGTAATTCACTGACCTTGCTTCAAAACCATTGATGCAACCAGGGTTGCTAAACTCTTCTTTGAAAACATGTTCAAAAGATTCAGACTTCACAACTCCATCATCTCTGGTCATGATCTATAGTTTGCCTCTGCTTTCTCTTGAGAACTTGCTTATCTCCTACACAATGATGTTTGACTGTCCACTGCATATCACCTTCAATTAGATGGTCAAACCAAACGGACCAATCAAGAGGTTGAAACCTATTTTCAAATCTTTTGCTCTAGTAACCCAAACTCTTGGGTCAAACTCCTCATTACTGCTAAATTCCACCACAACTCTGTCTCACATAGCTCTACAAAGACATCTCTGTTCTCCTTGATCCTCGAATATGAACTACATTTCTTCCCTGTCATCGGAAAGACCTTCATTCCTACACTCTCAGACAACTTTCTGTCAAAGTACAACTCTGGTAACTCTGGAGTGGTTTTGCACCAACTCTGGAGTGATCTCTTTGATCTTCAGTATTATCCTTAGCAGACTCACTTTATACTTTTCTAGTATAGTACTACCTTGCATTCACAGTATGGTAGTGTGCATACTCTTTCTGACCATGCACTACTTTCTGGATGCAGAACACCTATTCTCACCTACTCCACTCTGGAGTTGTCTGGAGTTAAGTGTTAAGTCCGGTTCTCCGGTGCTCCGGAGTAAGTCCTAGGGGGGCAGGAGTTCGGAGTTGGTGGGCCTTGGCGCAGGACTTATGTGTCACACCCTTGCGTAGGTTCGGGCCCTTAGGAGTTCGGAGGTGGAGTGGAGGAGTTAGAACATGGAGTTGAGGAGTTTAGGAGTTGAGAAGTTTAAGGACTTGGTGGAACACAGGAGGACTAGTTTGATATTCTGACTAAAGTACATCGGAGTGTATCTATGAGTTTAAATAGTGCGGAGTTGCACCAGAATTACTACAGATTGATAAGATGGAACATTATATGAGTAAGACAGGAAAATAGGAGACTGAAGACCGGAGCTGTGCACTGGGTATACAGATAGCCGGAGTGGTGCGGAGTCTGGTTACATAATGTAATCTAAACTAAATGAGGTAATGTCACGCGCCCCGAAAGTCAGGTGATGTGAATTTAAGGAGATCGCACCGGAGTTGGTCTGGAGTAGACTGGAGTTGACTGGAGTTGGAACGGTATATGACATTAAGTGTGTATATGTCTTCAACATATTTTAGCCCTTCAAGTTTCTTGCTCACACCTCAGTTGTGTCCTGCCTTTGATAGCACTCCTGAAGTGAGAGCTTTACTTTTAGATCTATTTGATACTATATTTACCTTATGTCTAGTTGGGCTTGTTGCCCCTATTTTAGATGAATATAGTTGTGTCTTGCCTTTGATAGCACTCCTGAGTTGGGCTTGTTGCCTCTATTTTAGATCTTAACACTTTCCTCATTAGAAAAGGCATGTCAAGAAGCTCTTGCTATGCATGACTGCTTGCTTAGCAATGATGTGCCACTCCACCTATAGATTCTCCCCCTGGAAAGTTGTCAATAAGGGATGGCTTGAAGCCACTAACCTTTGAATTCCCTATCCCTCTTGCAAACTTACTCCTAAATGACATGGTCCCTTCAAAATTTCCCAAGTACTCTCTCCTCTAGTCTATCATCTTCGCCTCTCTACCTTGTGGAAGATTCATGATATGTTCTATGCCTCACTTCTAACTCCATTCAAACAGACTGATGCACACAGTCCATCATTCACCAATCTGCCACCTGATGTGATTGATGATGATAAAGAATATGAAGTGGAGGCTATCCTCTTCCACAAGGGCTCCTCTGGCCATTATTGGTATCTGACCACATGGAAAGGCTATGCCTCATCTGAAAATACTTGGGAACCTGAATGAAATCTCTAACACTCTGCTACCATCCTTTCCACTTATAAGAAGGCTCACCATCTTCGTTGCTCTCTAGTTTTAGGACATTGTTGCACCTCTTCGTGAGCGTCCTCCCTGAAGCTACCCTCACCTTTTCTATGAACAATCTCTTTGAACTTCTTTATCCCTTCTTCACTGGCTTTATCTCTTGAGTTTGTGCTTTTATCTTCACTCTTCCAGTAGCTATGTTTTTCACCTTATTTTAGATCTACTACCAACCAACTCCCATTCCCACTTTTACCTGATTTCTGTGTTATCGTGGCTATTCCTCTTCAAAACCCTCATCCTAATCCTTCTTCATCTTCACACAATGATGAAAACTGTCCTCTTGTTCATTGGCAGAGGTGTGCTGTGCTGTTTTCAGGAGAAGCACATTGGAGATATGATCCTGAATTATACTGTGCACCCTTTCATCACACTCTGTCCATTCTCAGAGTTCTTCCATCAACAACAGTGTGGTAGAGGTGGAGTCAAGCGTCCCGGATGGCTTTCCAGCAGATACAGTATGCTAGGTATGGCAGAGCTGCTCATAGGAGCAGGGGAGATGTCAGTTCTGAGAATAACATCAAGGACTTTCTCATAGCAGAGTTTCATAGAGATGTGTAATTTCCATACTTGGAAGTTACCAGGTCTGAGTAGGACTGGACACCAGTGGCAGAGGAGTGTGTGTCGGAAGACATCAGAGATAGCCTGGAATGTGTTGGAGCTATAGACATGTTTGTAAACTCTAGAGCAAAGTTGTGTGGAGTGACTGATTCTACTAATGTGTGCTAGCAAGGCTTATAACCTGTCAGAATCTAAGATAGAGGCAGCAATGCCCAACTCAGACTATGCTACCAGAGCAGAGACACAACTAGATTCACTTAAGATAGGGGCAGTAATGCCTAACTAAGGTAATATGGGTACAGTGACTACAAACTAAATAAGGATCTCACTTCAGACTGCGCTACCAGAATAGAGACACAACTGAGGTGAGAGGAAGAAAGTTCAAAGGTAAAATACCTATAGACATGTGCTCACTAAACTCCAGATAACTCTGGGTCACTCTGGAGTAGGATAGGCAAAAATAGACATACTGGAATAGGAAGGATAAAAAGCACAGTGCCATAAGGTTGGAGCAGCTGGAGTGACCTTGATCATGGATCTGTGTGATGATCGACTATACTACTAAAGAATATATTAAGTCCAAAAAGGATAAATGAAAGAATGGAGGAGATTGCTCTGGAGTTGGATTTCTGACACCCACTGTGTGGCATTACCACAGAAAGGGGATATGTCTGAGTAGACAACCTCTAGGAAGTCATATAGATCTGTAGTAATGGACAGATTGAGACTTGAGCATGGGAGGACACCATGCAAAACATGGCACTACTGACTGGTGACGACAGTGTGGAACTAGATGATGAAATGGATCATCATGAAGGACACATAACTAGGAGTGAATCCCCTGGGTCACAGAGATGGACATGGTCCAACCAATATGGAGTGATCCATAATGATGCATCCTATCCAGAATGGCATCAGTAGTCATTCCCAGATCTTCCATGCCATCATAGAAAGTAGGATAATACAGATGCATCATGCCAACAAAAGGTGAAGAGAAGGAATGAACCTTCAGATTGAGGATAGAGTATACCTGTCAACCCAGAACCTGTTGATTCTAAAAGGATGTACATAAAAACTCATGCCAAAGTTCATTGGACCACTAAAGGTCCTAGCAGTGAATGGTATCAAACATATGTGTACTCTAGACCTTTCAGAAGAAATGAAGAAGAGGTGAATTCACTTAATATTTCGTGTTGGGCTGCTACACCAGTATCAGCTGAATGACAATACATTGTTCTTTAAGTATAATGCACACGCATTCTACAACATCAGACAGACTGACAATAGAGAGTGGTTGGTGGATGAAATCATTGCTCATTGATTGATGGGCAATAACATCAAATTCTTGGTTAAATGGAACCTTGGAGATTTCACTTGGGAGTCAAGTGAGAACTGTAAGGAGCTTGAGGCCCTAGACAGGTATCTCAAGCTCCAAGACATGTAAAGGACATGCCAATTGCTCCATAGAACAGAGCATACACAGAAGTGTACAAGGGCCACAGAGCAGCCATAGTTGTTATTGAAGAAGGACATGCTTCCAAATCAAGTAACTTAGATCACCTGATCAGTGGACATGGCACCATGATCAAAGCACAGCCATGCCACACAGCCAATAAGATTCCTGTGATGATCATTTCCATATTCACATGTATTTCCTTTTTTGGAATTATCATACTTTATAATTAGTCACATCTATACTTTTCCACTTCATCTCTCTCTCTCACCTTCACTGTGCATCACCATACGTAGCCACATGTCCCCCTCCAAATGAACATACCAATTCACCATTGCTTTCATGACAATCACCCTCTACAGATATGCCTCATCAAGGACATTCCTCTTCATGTGAGCACAAATCTTGTGGCATGGTGGACCAACAGAGTGTGCACACTGTCAGCAGTGGCACAAAGTGACATTGTGAACACTCACACTTGCCTACTCCTGACTGATGACACAACAAATGATGTTGAGATCCTCAATGAGACATATGTACATCTATACTTCCCTATTGTTTGTCACAAAGGTAGGTATACCACCTGTGACAAGTACATCATGCACTTTGCTAGTGCAATGGCAGTGCTGCCGGAGTCCCTGAGCACCATGCTCATTAAACTCACAGATGAGACTGCTTATCACTGTAAGCATGACATATATGACTACCTATAGCACTAAATTGATCATCTATACAATGAACACTGTGAGCTATGTGACCAGCTCAAAGACATATATTGTCAGTTGGATGAATGTGATGTACTGCCACAATATTGACAATCCCAAAATGAGCCCTCTGTGCCTCAGTGCATGGCTTACACCCACCTTGTTCCTGTCTCTTTGCACAACAAGGTATGCCTCACCAAATGTGCTCACCTCATGTTGCTTGGGGTTCTCATGGAGTGCAACCAGCCAACTGCTGGGCCATCCAAACCCCTGCTTTCCATACAGCTGGAGACTACAGCACCTTCTTCTCTTTCTAGGGGGAGGGTGTAGAAGGATCCTGCCAATATACATGATCACCTGCACTGGCAATGCCAGCACTACCACAGGCTGAACTTACATACCACCACAAAGGAAAGGGGTGGGATGACTTCCCAGTGGTACTCCCCTACAATGACATACAGGTAGATATCCCTGCTAAATCCATACTCACAACAACCCTGGGAGTATTGTTCCCAGAATTTACCAACCACTTAAAAACAGTTCTCCAGTGCTCTAGAGGAAGTCCGAAGAGGCAGGAGTTGTCAGAGTTGGTGGACCTTGATGCAGGACTTATGTGTCACATCCTTGTGTAGGTTCGGTGGTCCTTGTGGAGCGAGGAGTTGAGAGGAACACTGGAGTATCTTAGTTGATATTTAGACTGAAGTTCTATGAAGTGTATCTATGAGTTTATATACATTAGAGTTGCACCGGAATTACTATGGATTAGTAATATGGAATGTAGAATGACAAAGACAGAGAATGAAGAATTATCATAACTGGAGCTGTGTACCAGAGGTGCACATCACCAGACTGCAGATTAGTAACATCTAAGAACCAGAAGCCATATTACTAATGTCAGGCACAGCCAATGAAAATACTAGAATAATCAAGAATGGAATAAAGTAGATGTTAAGTGTGGGGTGTGAGACAGACCTGTCCCAAGGGGTTCATAGATAGGTTCTGCAATGTGAAGGGGTAGCTCGATGACACTCAGCACCTAGAGATGACAATCCTATGTAGAAACCA
The DNA here is from genome assembly GCA_038094375.1 of Tubosaeta aff. heterosetosa. NCBI lineage: Eukaryota > Fungi > Basidiomycota > Agaricomycetes > Boletales > Boletaceae > Tubosaeta > Tubosaeta aff. heterosetosa. Next base: position 14,572 of record JBBPUC010000536.1, read on the forward strand.
GACTGAGAACGAGTAGAGATGATGAATCCGGGTCATGTTGTCCATAAAGACAGGGAGGATAATGCGAACATCACCCTTGGCATAGATATAGACAGCCGAATCAGAATAAATCTGCTTGTAACCCATAGACTCGAGTACCATGTGCATTTTACGATTCCAGCGATTTCCACTCTGCTTGGTGCTATAGACTGCCTTTATCAGCTTGCAGACAATCTCTTTCGGATCTCCCTTAGCAAATCCAGCAGGTTGCTCTATATAGACGTCGCAATGTGCTGATTTCGATGAGCACCATTCCCCTGTTGTCCCAGCACACATTGTGGCTACTTCTGTCCCTCAGTCATCATCCACTCATCGATATATTCTTCCTATGCTCTCTAATGACCATATCGACACTCCTATCCTGTCTTAGGTGCCTGATCCTAGGGGGAGCTTGAGCAAGATGTGGAGGATCTGCCACCTGTTCTAGAATTTGATCCACCTGCGCCTGAGTCACTAATCAATCATGAGGCACACCACCACCATCTCCTCTACTTGGACCGGTCACATCTGTTGGGATAGGTGCCAGACTACCTGCCAGACGCAGAAATCCGCTCAGAGAGTGGTGGAGACTCAGTCCATCTCAATTGGTCAATGACTCTCATCAGGATGAGGATATAGACATGGCCTTCGCTCTCAGCAATGGCAGCCCTTTCCCTATGTCCTATCCAGAGGCAATAAGGATCCCTAAGACAACTGGAGACAGGTTGTTCTTGATGACATTTTAGCTCTAAAGTTGAATGGCAGATTGGAGCTTTTTACTCATCCTAAGGATCACCCTGTTATTGGCTCTAATTTGGTATTCAGTAAGATGTTCCATTCAGATGACTCCTTTTAGCACTATATGGCTCCTCTGATAACCCAGAAATTCAATAAGAATCCTGGATTCGAGTATCTCGAGGTCTTCGCCCCTACAGTGCACTTGCCCAGTCTTCGAATCATTCTACCCATAGCTGCCCTGCATGACCTTCATGAATGTCTGTCAAGATCTGCTATGCATATCTTAATGGGGATATATAAGGGCGGAAATTGTTGAAATCGCAAAATGCATGTTATTTTTGCATTCCCTTGGCTATAAACAGATCTACTGTGATGGTTTAGTCTCTATGTATGGGAAAGGTGATTTTCGCATCATTCACCCTGTCGTTGTGGACAAGATGACAATTGCATACATGTCTCTTGAGGCAATTAATCATATGGTTGTCCAGTTGGCCAAACACTTCAAAATCCGTGATCTTGGGCCGATTGCAAGCTTGTCACCACCCCTATAAATCCTGGTGTCACTCTGTCCAAGGAAGAAGCCCAAAGGACACCTGAGGTGCACAATTTCATATACGTTGGCACAGTTGGTTCTCTTCAGTATCACTCTTGCACCACTCACCCAGATATTATATTATATTTAGTGATTTCGCACTCCTCCAGTTCATATCTCGCTCAATTTTCTATATTTCACTCACTAGATACCACTATTGAATTCTCCCTGATCACTATGGGTATATCCATCTTTTCTTGATTGTCTTTCACTTGTATTTTGCTCTCTGCACAAGCAGAGCCCTCACTTTGTGTTCTCATTATGTTGTGGCTGTTGTGCTTACCATTATTTACCAGAAGTGCACATAGAGCATGAAGTCCACTCTAGTTTCCTCTTTGGTTACTCATTGTGAACTTCAGTCCTTGCTCCCAGAGGCTTCCTGAGTCGACTGTTAAGATCGGTCACTCCTGTCTTCCGGAGTGATGGTCCGAGGGAACGAAGGGTCAGAGCGGAGTAGCGGAGCGGAGTGGTGAGTCTTAGCGCAGGACTTATGTGTCGAACCTTGTGTAGGTTTGACTCTTAAGAGTGGAGTAGGAGTAGGAGTGGAGTGGTGTTGATGACAAAGGGCTGAATAAGCGAACTAGCCACTTGGTGGGTCGACTCAGGAAGCCTCTGGGAGCAAGAACTGAAGTCCACAATGAGTAACCATTGATATATAAGCAGAGGAAATGTGACTACAGACCTGAAGTCCACAATGAGTAACCAAAGAGGAAACTAGAGTGGACTTCAGGCTCTATGTGCGCTTCTGGTA
>JBBPUC010000537.1:0-16647 GCA_038094375.1 Tubosaeta aff. heterosetosa
CGTCCAACATTTGGAGCGCCCATTGGATACGACCTTCGATAGTTGTTACCAGCCGTTCGCGAATAGCAACCTCCAGATCGACTTCATTATTAACATGTCGAGAAATGTCGAGCATCCTTGAGTCTATACAGATCAGCGCTTCAGCGGAAGATTTTCAATACGACGATGAGAACAGACCATAATCGTCGCCTACAGATTCAGAATCCAGCGTCTCGTCGGATATTGTCAAATTAAATTTCCTGTTGGGTTGTCCAGGCGGTTGAACGTCTACCCAGACTGTTTTCTCACGTTCACTAACACAACTCTGATACGATCAATCGGAAATTGGAAAATATACATCTAATATATGCGTCTAGGAAACCAAAAACATTGCCTATGCCCTGGGCTTACCCGGAACCTGCCTTGTAAACACGCCCCCAAGCCAACGCTTGGAACCTTTCCGGAATCATGAGCTTACAGCCAGGCTGGAACCGGTATCAGGACTGCCAAGTCCAAGAGAATAAGCATGACGAGGATAGCTCGGACGATGGGAGGGCCAAGCACAAGAAGATGGCTCGGACAGTGATAACCAAGTGCAGGCGAATGTAACGTATTTGACAGCGAGAATGGGTCTGATGAGAATGCGCATGGCTAAGTTCAAGCAAATGGACATCTCTTTGACCACAAGCGCTCGGGCAGTGAAGATGGGTGTGACCAAGTGTAAGAGAACTGGCACTTGTTATCCAGTGGGAGCGAGTTGGTCTGAAACCATCCGGCATCTCATGCCGAAGTCAGCTTGCAATTCAACAATACTGTTCTTTCTTTCTTACCACATAGTTTGCTCTGATAATGCCCGCCAAACGAAAGAGGAGCTCTACTCTGACAGGTGAAGAGCTAGAAGCAGCTCTAAAAGATATCAAAGACTATTTGGACAAGGTACGACAAAAGGAGAGGTTGAACCTAGGGGACATTTCGGAGGACGATACCAACAAGCTAGAAGCCGCTTATGAAATCCTGCGGTCCAAGATCGATAGCCCACAGGTCCGTGTCAGTGGCATTGTGGATACTGATATCTGATAGGTTGAACTTACAGAGCTATTCGTTCTCAAGCATGACTCGAGACCATCTGTGGAAGATGAATATATCCTGCTCGGGTGAGCTCGCATTAAAGAAGCCTGATGCAGTATCTCGTGCAAGCAAGACAGATTCTGTTGGAGCAGATGAACTCTGGTCCGCAGACGTACTTTATCGTCATCTTTGTCTCTTGCAGCGTCTCATTCCAAGAAAGGTAAATATTACTAATCATGCCGACTCGATACTCACCACATGTACACAACTGTTCTGGCAGAATGAAGCTGCAGCACGGATGTGGATCAATGCATTCTTTTACCGTGTCGCTACCATGACTCCAAGCATAGCCTTGAGTGTTGAGCAAAACGTCCCATCCGTCACCCTGACTGACCAGAGCCACGACACACTCACTGGACAAGTTGATTGGACGGCAATTGTGATGTCTATAGAAGGAGTTCGTGCGTCTCTTTCATCTATTATATCAATGCTAGCACTCAGCTCCGATGCAGGCCTATTTATGAGAGACCCTCGCCTAAGCGAGCTTACAAAGGAAGAGTCAGCGTTGTTTGTCTCAGAAGCCAAGGGCCCCAACCAAATTCTTGACAACCATATAGCACAAACTATCGGTGAGATGTATGCATGTGCGAGGACTGTAGGGTATGTCTACTCTCTGATTCTCATGCTTCAGTTCCTTTCATTATTATGCAGGAAAGATAGTATTCGCGGTGTTTTGACAGATGGTCATTTCTGGATTTTCCTCATCCTCACACTCGATAAGGATGGCAGCGGTGGCACCTACCTCATGTCCTCTGAGATTTCCATCCTTGACGGTCCAGAACCTGCTATAGCAAAAGAGTTGGTTTCATTAGTCTCAGAGATTATCGCACATTGGGTATGTCTCATTGCATGTTTACAAGCACCACTGATTCTTCTTTCACTCGGGATTAGATGGTGCATAGCCACGACAGTCTTGATGTCGATGATGATTACTTTACTTATAGAAATGTTTGATACTTGGATCTCGACTTGCCAGTGACATGTAATTATATTGAACCCAAAGATCCATGGACTCGAGAACTCATCTCCAAGAGTTTGGACCATCTGCGGATTCCTGTAGTAAGTTTTTGCGGCATGCGCAAGTTAGAGGGACATCAGCGCAATGTGTCTATCACCATGTGATGCGCTCGTGACTTTAGCAGACCTCTCAAGTTTTCGAAAACTCATTCGTTTCTTTGCAGTCTATTGACACTGGGGACGACACTGCGTCAGTTCTCACTCATCGCGAGTCAATTCTGATTCGGACGTGAACGTAGCAGGTACAGCTCCCTTCTCCAGAATCCCCCAAACTCGAGGGCTTGACGCAAACAGATCGGAGAATCATTGATTGGGTCCGACGCCAATAAGGCATACTTCGCGACATGTGCTTGTCCACTACCACTAAGAAGTAGCCATCCAGTGGCTCTGATGTGTTGAAAAACTTGTCGCGGGAAATTCGTGGCCTTTCGTGGCTCCATCGTTGCATTTCCGAGTCGTTCATGCTGCCTACAATAACTATATATTAGATGTGCAATCTGCGAATGGGTCCTTGACCTGAAAGAGGCTAGAAAAAGTGGTCAAGAAGACGGTACCGATTTCAGCCTACGAGAAATCTCGAAGGACACCCAGTGCTGGTAACGCCTTTGGCGGAGCCTCCAACTTTACACTAGGCACCCTGCGGGCACGGTCAGTTTGTGCGCAACTGGCACGTTGCGCCAGAGCCCTTCATAGTTCCTAGTTCCGTCCTTTTCTTTTTCGATACCTACCACGGACGGACATGTGCTGTAGGACCCACAGGCATCCTCGTCAGCACACCCTGCGACTATCAAGATACCCATATTTTTTACTCGGATGCTTGGGGAGATCCGGCCATCTTTCCACCCGAAGAGCGGCTACAATAAAGCCTTGAGCCAGATATAGCCCAACGCGTCAGGACAATGCAGACCAGACTGTGCAACTATTTGGATGCGGTATGCCAATTTTGATGACACGAGGTGATTCTTATGGCCCCCGGTCAATGTCACGGTATTGCGCCTTCATGAGCAAGCGGACAAGGAATTTGCCAGCTGCTTGCATTCTAGGACCATCACCACAAGACTCGTCTGAGGGCTTTGGAACGTACCGTGTATCTCTAGGATACCAGCGTTCCGTCCCATTGGGACACGAGAAATGAACCATGGCTGTGGCCAGAGCCCGTGCCAGACAGTGCGCTGACGGCCCATACTATAGATGCATTAAATAATTTGCGCTTCGCACTTCTCTGACAGTACAAGCAGGATTTTATTAGAAGCATCTGTGGATGAATGATAGGTATACATACAGCACGTATAATGACCGTGTTCAGCGAGATGTGAAGATTCTAATGGGCTTTGGATAAGCAACGTCAAGGCGGGAGGAAATAATGTCCAGGAGAGGTAAGGGCCCACCCTTATTATAAAGATGCAGTTACAATAATGGAGGCCCACTAGCGGGAGGAGTCTTGCGAGTCCTGGGCAGAGACACAACAGGGGTGAGCCCAGACGGGGGTGTGACACTCGAAACTCACGACTGACAATGATTCGGCACCATTGTGCGAACCGTCGATAAAAGCTTCCATTGATTAGGTGCATTGCAAGCCAAAGGCTGACTGCATGGTTTGGGGGATTTCCCAGTGGCCGATCAGGCCGCACAGATCTGAGACCACTTTCCTCTGCAAAAGAGAGCCCGAGCACATTGCAGCAATCGACCCCGTCAAAAGTAAATTTGACTCGATCTTGTTCCCAGTACCTCAATAGCACCCACGACCCGCTTCTGCGGTTATCCCGCGGCCTCCCTCGAGCTTTATCCAATGAGTCCCCCTTTACGACGTAAAAAACTGTTACCCACCCAAAATAATCCGCCACGGCCACTTTGGTTATCGTCTACGTTATCTTGACCATGACGTCGGTGCAACTCTCGCACCGACCCCAACGGGGATGATGAAACACCAACACTCCTGAGAACCTCGGCGACCTTTGTTCGCGCCACAGCAACACTAGTGATGACATATGTCATGGTCGTTTAGATCCGTCGGCCCGTCTTCGCGTTGCTACCATATGTCTTTGGTATGTCTAGCCCAAAATGAAAGGTTGACTAGTTTCGAACCGCGACGTGGCTTACCACAGACCCAACGGCGCCAACGGTTCATGAAAGCAGAAGTCTAGGTATGATGACAGAGCAGGTCGTTCCTAGTGAATTGGTGTCAGAAACAAATGCTGAGTGTACGTGGAAAGCGGAACCCACGTCGGGAAGATCCTGACCAAGCACGGCGTTACTCAGCTTGCGCAGTCTCTCTCATCATCCACATCAGCCGCCATGACTACATCTCTCGATCATCTCAAGCAAACCGGGACCGTCGTCGTCTCAGACTCTGGCGACTTCGAGTGTAAGCATGCCCCGCCCATCTCGAACCTCGACCGCCGGCTGATACTGGCGTGCGATCTTATCAGCGATCGATGTCTACAAACCACAGGTGCGTCCAGATCTTCACGTATCCAGGGGACTCGTCGCATATCAGAATAGGACGCAACCACAAATCCTTCCTTGATCCTTGCCGCAGCCAATAAACCCGAATACGCACGTCTCATCGACGCTGCCGTCAAGTATGGGAAGAGCAAGGGCAAAACCCTCGAGGAACAGGCCAACGCCGCTCTAGACCGTCTGGTATGAATGGAAGCTTGCCTCTAGCCGTCAGTTTTCACACCATCACCTTCATTTTAGCTCGTCGAATTCGGCAAAGAAATTCTCGCTATTATCCCCGGCCGTGTGTCGACGGAAGTTGATGCTCGCCTTTCCTTTGACAAGGAAGCTACCAAGAAAAAGGTAAATGATCTCGAACACGCGAACACGTAATTCGGCAAAATGGGCTGATGCTTGTCACCAAGGCCAAAGAGCTCATCGCGCTTTACGAATCTGTTGGCATCAAGAAGGAGCGTATCCTTATCAAGATTGCGTCGACGTGGGAGGGTATCCAGGCCGCTAGGGAACTCGAACGAGACGACGGCATCCATTGCAACCTCACGCTTCTGTTCGGTTTCGGTCAGGCCGTTGCTTGTGCCGAGGCCGGCGTGACGCTCATTTCCCCCTTTGTTGGTCGTGTAAGCCATCTTCATTCTATTTTCTATTTAGATCTTTCCAACGTGTGGCGTACACGCCCTTGTTTTTCAATTCATTTCTTCCAAACATAGATCCTTGATTGGTACAAGAAGAGTACTGGTAAGACATATGAAGGTGACGAGGACCCTGGTGTCATATCGGTCAAGAAGATCTTCAACTATTACAAACAACATGGCTACAAGACCATCGTCATGGGTGCCAGTTTCCGTAACGTAAGTTAGACTTGCCGCATCTCTTTTCCCTCTCGCTCAGCATGCATCTCTTATCGGCCGATCCGTAATCTTTTTGTCCTGGTTGGTTTCCGATAGACTGGCGAAATTAAAGCACTGGCTGGCGTCGACTTTTTGACCATCTCGCCTGCCCTCTTGGAAGAACTCAAGAAGTCCACGGATCCTGTTCCCAAGAAACTGGATGCCCAAGCGGGTGGGTCCATTCACTCCTTTCTCGCGCTCCATATAGCACTGTCTCGAACCTTGCCGAGCGCATCTCGGCAGGTTGATCCGTCCCATCGACCCCTTTTTTTCCTTGTCCATTTATCGCAATCCCCTTTTCTTTTCCATTTTTGTCCATCCCACCCGTTATCATTTTTATTTTATTTTTGATCTGTACGTGTATCGCTGATGGGCCACACGGCTAGCCACCGAGACGATCGCCAAGGTCTCGTTCATCGACGACGAGCCCGAGTTCCGCTGGGCTCTCCTCCAGGACCAGATGGCGTTTGACAAGCTCCACGAGGGCATCAAGAAATTCGCAGAGGACGGTGAGAAACTCAAGGGCATCCTCCGCGAGAAAATCACCGCTGCTTGAGGCGCTCCGCTTTCATTTTCCGTGTATTATTACCCCGCTTTTAGATGCCTGTAAACAAAAAGCACGATGACCGAGAAAAATGAATGTATCGCGTGTAAAAAAAGCGTAGAGATGTGATCGCCGCATCAACGCGTGACGTGCTTTTCATATGACCTGGTTCGAGAATACGACGAGTCCCCCACTCACCCGTTCATTTTGATCAGCGAAACGGTCGAGTGGTCCCAGCATCCCTTCACGCTGCTTCTATCACGTATCATCTCCGTGGTCACGCCACACCCACGTTGGATAGGGTGCATGATCGTAATGGTACGACACTTTCTCGAGGCTCTGACCTCGAGCAATCAGAAGAAACCGATCAGGTTCTGATTTCGAAACCTTGTCGTGATCATGCCCTGTGACCGTCACTGCGAGATGCCGTCAATCACCTCCAAGCGTATTTCAATGACCATCAGGCGAGATGAAAGGGCAACCATCTCAGGACAAAAGATCAATCGAATATTTAACATGAATTAGTCGTACATGGGCGACGTGGGCGACGATAACCGATGGATGCCATGGAGATACGAAGTGATGTACTACGAGGCGAACAAGACTAGGATACAATGAAAATGAGCGCAGAGAAGACGACGACATCGTCGTCGTCACGAGCCTTGCCGGCGGCCAATCAACGACACTCTTTGAGCGGGGCGCTCGCACGTCACTAGTCCGTTCTAGGCTCAGGTCAACCCGCAACGAGGAAGCGAAAAACGTACCACCAGACGGAGAATCCATGGGATATTCAGAGGGCAGACACCCCCGACTCCCACTCCCCACGGGTCACACACCCAACGGCTCTACACACCGGACATGACACCTCCACTAATGGTGCTGTCTCATCCCCTCCCCACCCTGCCACGCGCTCCGCGCTCACCAGACACTCGGGGTGGAATGCATGAGTACATGCAGACAGGCCGTCGAGGGCGCGCCCTGGTTCGTCCGCCTTGGGAATGAGCAGCGGCCGAATGGAAACCTGCTTGGCCGAGGGCGTAGACACCTCGGGATACGGATCCTCGTCCGAGGGCCCGACGCCACAGCTGGTGTCCGAACACCGTAGGCCATTCTCGCGTTCGCGCTGCTCCACACGTTGACGCAGCGACGGGCCAGGAGCTGCCGGAAGCGTCCATGTCTTGCGCTCCCGTCGGGGTGGCATCGGCCGCGTTGGTCGGAACATGTTTGGACGGGGCGGGAACGGGAAACCGCGAGGGCCACCCGCAGGAGGGGCACCAGGTCCGGCGCCTTCTGGCACTGGTCGAGCTTGTGGTTGAGGTTGAGTACCATCTGCGGGAGCCGCATCCGGAGGAGCCGCGGCGGGAACGACCCCACCCTGCGCATTGATCACTTGTGGAATAATTGTCCGTGTCGTACGCAATAAATTCTCGATTACCGACTGTAAATCTTGTGCGAGCCCGTTGGGGTTCGTGGCACCATCTCCGCCTGCGGCACCGGGGCCCGCTCCGCCATTATCACCAACGTCGCCACCCTCGGCGTTATCACGGGGTTCATCCCGTCGTTCCCCTGGAGGGGGTGGAACACCAACAAACATATCCAACCCTATTGTCAGCACATCAACACCTGGAGATAACAAATCCTCGTTAGTCGAGCTTGGTAGAGGGACCGTGTACAAACGGGAAAAAATGACTTTAAAAAAACGTACCCTGGTTTGGATCTCCAGGTGCTTGTCCGCCAGCAGGCCCCAAGGGTATTTGAATGGCTGGGAAAGAAAATAGAGGAACTCCAGCCATGCCAAAGAATGGATTAAATCCCTGGCCGGCCCCAGCTTGTCCAGCGGGAGGGGGTACGGGACCATGAGGCATTCCGCTCGCTGCAGGTTGGGCATCCGTGGTCGCATGCGTCGGGTCTTCTGGTGCAGGGGCAGCAGGTGGTGGTGGCGGCGGGATACCCTCTGCAGGAGCTTGCGGGGCAGGTGCTGCAGCCGCATTCGCGGCGTCACTTGGCTGAGCAGGGGGCGCCCGAGTAAACGGACGTCTAGTCGGAGGAGTATAGGTCAAATTTTCGGGATCAATATTAAACCTGCACGTTGGGCACGTAGCCTGCCTTGCCCTCGTGAACCAAGGCAGTAGACAGGAAGCATGAAACACGTGAGCACACGGAAGGGAGATAATTTTAACTGCCTCCGAGGACGGTGAACTCGAGGCAGATGGTGCCGCATCAGATTGTGAAATGGATGCATCAACATCCATCGCATCGTTCCCTGTATGCACCTCGTTTCGGTTCTCCGACTGCAACCCTTCACCTTCCGGAGGCTGTAGACTGCTAAAGCTGTCGCTCTCAGCATCCAGTAGTGTATCCCAGCAAATGGCACATCCAGAGGACGATGCTTCGGAAGTCGAATCTCCAGCGTGTCCTCCCGGGGCACCCCCAACACGTTCTAACCTCTTGACGAGTCCTAGTGGGACAACTTCTAAGCCGGCAAGTAGCTTCTTCGCACGCTCCGGATCTTCTCGCCCCTCCTCCATGGCCTGAAACTCCTGGAAAAAGGCTGCAAACGACGCAAGTAGCTCCTCCCTGGTAGCCGCATCCATACCCATCATGCCTGGAGGCACACCTTGTGCACCAGGGGCTGGTCCCGTCTGGTTACCATTACCAGGTGGAGTCCCAAAGAGCGGTATCGTAAACGTAAACCCTGCTGTCATGATCGGAGCACCGCGCGGGGCGTGACCGGGAGCGTCATTGTCTGCAGACAATGGATCTGCATTACCCTCACCAGTATGTGTATGCGGCTGTGGGTGCTCAGGTAAAGCATCCCCTCCAGGGCGATTCGCCCCAGGGCCCAGGCCAAACAAGGCGCCAAACAAGCCCACCGGCGTGCGGGGCGGTTGCTGCGGGTTCGCATTCTGCGGAGCATCACTTGGAGGAGGGCCTCCTACACGCTCAGAGGGATGTCGGCGATCCCGAGCGTCATCCCCATCGTCATCCACACGCGCACGCCGAGTGCCAGCAGCAGGTACGACACGGGGTTCATCTTCATCGTCCGTCCAAGCGCTATCGTGATCGTCTTCCACCGGATGCAGGTCCCCGTGTGGCGGTACTGAGGTGGAGGAAGGAACACCAGTGTCCAATTCATCCGACGAGTCAGATATAGAGCCCAAGTCTGGCATGGACTCCTCGTCGTCATCGCGCTGCGAATCAGGCCGGGAAAGACGTAGTGCACTAGCGTCCGCTCCTGCGGACGCTGAAGATGTGGATGGGTTGGCTGGAACAGAGCGGGGAGACGTGGCACCCATGGGATAATTGCCGTGTCCGTTGCCCATGGTGCTCAACGGTTCGAGAGGGGGTATATCATCCATGGAATCTCGCGGGTTATCTCGCGGGCCCCCGCCATCGTGGTTACTTGCAAAGGCGTGATTAATGTTTCGAAAGACGTTCTGAATGGTAGCTCCAATGTTGAAGCCGGGAGGAAAAGGCAAACGGACATTCTGATTGTTCTGTTGATCGTTATTCATGAGAGATGGTGGTGGTGAGAGAACAAGAGTGGTCAAGGGCTGCCGTTGGTTGTCGCAGCGCTCTCAGTCATCCACGTCTTGTCGTGACTTGTTTGTCACGCTCGGGCAAACACCAGAAAATTCGGCGCTCATTCCCGCGATCGCCAGTTCGATCCACGTCAATGGCATTCTTTTTATGGCAGCCTACCCCTAGAGGTCAGACGACACAGAAACGACAAGCGAAAGCAAATTAAAATGTATCATACACTATACAGACTCCTGGTACAAATGCTTGAACTCTCAAAGGTGGAAGCCGAGTGGTACGTATATACAAACGGAATAGAAACCTCGGATCGATCACAAAGTCTTGGCTTTGCCCTTGCGCTTGCGCCTCCGCAGGTATCGGCGGGTTGCCGAAATCCCAAACTAATCACTGCGTCAGCTTATCGTTGAAAAAACCGGCACAACTACTCACCCGAACCGTCGGATAAAGTATCAAAAGTACTCCTCCGACAATCCATCCCCATCGCACATGCTGTGGCAGGGGCTCACGGAACATTCCTTGGCTCCACTTGGTAATCACCAGCAGTTCTGTCAAGACTGTTGCGAGTAACAGCCAACAATGTTGGCCCATGCGCTTTGCTCTTCTGTGCGCGGAGATATATCACGTGATGGAATACCATCTAAATCAAAGCAAACATACTTTGGATCATTGATATACTGGTATAGTTCCCTTACGGCCGGCAAAGCGCACAAAAAGACAAATGCGAGCCGCATTATGACAATAGGATGATCGGGCTCCATCCATAATAGAGACTAGAATAACCATTCATGATTGGCAAGACCGTTAAAGACCGACATGATTATACATCAAGCATATCGCTTACCTTCAGGTAAAACGGATTCAGTTCCGCAGCAAGGAACACCGTAAGGAGCAGTACGACGGTGACGTAGTGACGAAATGATGTCGTTCCCTCCCACTTGAAAGCAGTCCAATCATGTGGTGAGAACTGACTTAAAACCCGCTTTGCTTTCGAGCGCAGCCCCCGTGTTTGCCGCAGACCGCGCCACTCGTACGGCTAAACGACATCCCGGTCCGGTTCAATACGCTGTGACGGTGTCTACTTATCAACATACCTTGACTTCCAGGTACTGGCAGGTTTTCATACCTATCAACATGGCGACCTGTAAGATTTATGGCTGTGTGTAGATGGAAACTGAAACGCACCAAGATAGGTACCGATCCAGTTGCAAAGCAAGACATCAAGTACCCACTGAGTTGCGACATATCAGCCACCGAGAAATCTGGAACAAAAAGAGGTTTACATGGTCCCACCAGCACTGTCAAACATTTGAGTGCAGTGCGGAGATAAGATCTCGATTTGTAGACGTACCTCGGCGAAGTTCGGCAGCTGATGTTGCAGGCTATATTCAGCAAACTCAAATGCTATGCTCAAGATCTTCAATAGACGAAATTAAACGCCCGGTCTAAAAGGACAGTCGGCAAAGAGCACACACCCAACAGAACCAATAGTCGCGCAGTATCATAGCCTTTCCAAACCAGCCCAAGGTGTGTGCTAGGCAAAATACGTCGATCGCGCCCTAATTATGGGTTGATGACATGTACTCTGAAGCAAGACACGGAATCGGCTGACCCAGATGTTTTGCACAGTAAGCGCGCAATCTTCGGCGTAGTTCTTCTCAGGAAGGGGAACATTTAAGGCAGGGTCAAGGAATGTCATCATTCTTCTCGCTGAATCAATGTCCTGGAAAAGTAAGAAGACCAGTGCGAGTTCATAGAGCAAATTGATCCCCAGGACAATCCGCCAGAAGGCCGGATGGGGACGTATGAACGGACCATCCCTGAACTGGACCATGGAGAACATCAAGAATGAGGCTACAGCGGCGTAGATGCCTCTGAATATGAATGAGATCGTGAGTGAGATCGTGAAGATGGAAAAATTACACGCGTTGCTTGTCTCGCCCCTCTGCAAGGACATCCGGAGTCATTGCGATATAAGCCAATGCGGCGAGACCGACCGAAAGCGCAGTCAGCGTAATGGGCTTGTAGAAGAATCTAGGCGAATTTAAACGAGGAAGAAAGGACTCGAGGACGGCGTACTCTACGGATGTATCATGACGCTCCTGGAAAGGGGCTATGCGGGTGTAGGGCTCGGTGCGATCTGCCTTTACTCGCGTCAATGGTATCAAAAGCGGTGGTTGACCGGAGACATACATCGAACCCTAGGTACACATTGAGATATGTTTCAAATAGCAGCCTCACGACTCACAACGAACGGGAGCGCCGTTTATGCCCGGCTTGGGTTCTGCATCAGACGGGGAGTGCAGCACGTCAGAGGTCTCGTTAGGGGAAATGGGCGACTCTGGCTCCGAGGCCATGGACGACGTTGTTGATAAGGAGTGAAAATTATGAGCTCAGTATGGAAGCCATGGACCAATGGCTGAAGAGGAGACGCACGTTGGAAAGTTGAGGACTTCGGATTACATAAGCAAAGGGTCTGAGCTCGAGTGCGTCCCAAACGCATTCCGAAAGTACCCTGCTCGAAAGAGCTTGGAGTACTGGTCAGAGAGCAGTGCACCCGGATCATGACTGCGCAGTGCAAGTGATCTAGTTTTTCGACGAAATTGGTTAAAGCCAAGTACCCGCGTCCCTAACATATCTACAGACGTGCATATCGCTTGCAATGCATCAACACAGGTCAGCGGTGCACCACATTGTTTCTGGATATGTTGCGAGGCACAAATGCTTCAAGTCGCGCGCCCGATCGACGTTCACTTCTCGGAGACACGTGAGGGTTTTTATATCGAGGTCCTCGGAGGTCCAGCTGCAAGGGACGAACACGAGGCTCTCACGCCCAGAATGACCCTGGGAGGATTTGGAGAAGGAGCGAGCGGGAGCAACATGCACTTGTCCCGGCCGTGTCTCGGCGGAAGAGTCCGTGGGACGGAGGAAGCACGGAAGAAGCCGAACGGAGGTGCCCGATTGGGACAATTGAATGGTGGGTTATTGATTTTTCCAGGGAGAGTTCCTGGCTGATCAGTGTCACAGAGACATCGAGAAGCAACTGGACGGCATCGGAAGATTAAGCTGTTACCAGGCGGACTCATCGTTCATTGTGTTGGAGCGTGCACAATCGGACTTGATCGGCGGGAGAAATATATTCAGATAAAGTCACAGATCAGACCAACAGTGCGGTAAGTTTGCGGTCTTCGAACTTGAAACTCAACTCATCCTGATCTGCCTGCCGACACTGACGGAAGTATTTTTTTGTATTTTTCGAATATTTTGTCCGTTGACAGACAGAATGAAGGCCGGACGTGTAGACGTAATACGCCCTCCACCATATCTCAGTCACCAGGATCCGCTGGTCTGTGGGGCAGACAGCTTGCTCCTTTGGGTGCTCGTTATCGTAGAGTGTTTCGGTGAACGTGCAGCGTCCAGGCAGATCCGTCGACCTGTCCGACTGAGACTTGTCGGGCTGACATGCAACCGCTCCCATGCTTGCTCAATGTGCCCCGGCATGGAACACCCGACTGTCGTCAGAGCTCGGACGCATTTACCTCATCGAAGAGGCCACCGTCGCTGGGTTACAAGAACGGGCGCGTTCACAGGATGTTTGATTGGGGGCGTGTGCTAATCAGATATCCGAGGGCACCGCATTGTAATTAGCCTCAAGAACCCGGCGAGCACCACCAACGGGGTTATTTGGTATGTTTACTCACGCGCTGTTTTATGTCACTGCCGAGACTGGAAGGTGCCTTTGGATCAGATCTCCTCCAACTTACTTAAGTCCTTCTGCCCTCCACAAAGTACTCGTCTCCCTCCCCCATCATGGATCTGGACTTTACCACTGACACTGATCACCGCAAGCGCAGACGTAACCGCACCACCCAGTCCTGTCTCAACTGCCATACCTCCAAACGAAAGGTCTGTCCTCCCCCCCCCTCTCTCTCCTCCCCCTCACACCGTCCACAGTGTGACAGAAAACGTCCCTGCCAACGTTGCATCCAGCTTGGTCTCGTGCGTGTTCTCCCTCCTCTTCGCTCTCCTTCTCACATGCGCCGCAGACCGGCCTTTGTGTATATGAGATCGATGATCCTGCATTGAGGTACGGCCCCTGCTCCACTGGATGCCCCATCCTCACACATGCCCCAGGGACGACCCTTCCCTCGACGAAGCCACTCGCCTGCGCAACAGGATAGCCGAGTTGGAGAGCCTCGTGAGGGAGCTCCGTGGTACGGCCTTCTCCCATCTCCTCTCCATCGCCTGACCGTGGTCTAGGCAAGCCCCATCCTCGTTGGGCCGATGCCAACTTCAGGGACGGCGACCCTTCCGAACGGTGGCACTCGCGCGCCGCCAAAAACAGTTTGCATCTCAGGCGCCGTGTACGTTCCCCAGACACGCTAGCGCGTTCAAACCAGGAGCCTCGGGGTCTGGTTTCAGCATCTGGAACTCCGATCAAGATCGAGCCAATTGCGGATATATCTCAACCGCATCTATATCGTTTCACGCCCTCTCCTCCAGCGTCGTATCCTGCTTTCCATTCAGATAATTCGGCGTCGCCGCCATATGAACGCCAGAACGGGCACCATTACAGCAATGGCAACCTGACTTCCAATGCCCGTTCCTCGATGCCGTACCCATCGCCCACGTCCACCAACGGCCTCTCATACAACCACCAACCGCCAGACCCACCTTATCACGAAAACGGAAACGTCTATCAGATGAACGCATGTGAACCCGGCAATCACTATCCGTCAGATTCGCCACCCTCGCAACATTTTTGCGCATGTCGAACCAACCCTGGTGCAGAACATGCGTTTGTCTCTCTTGGGCAGCAGCTCCAGAGCACGCTCGCGTCGTTGAGGCAGTACACGCAACATCCCGAAAACTCACAGTGTCAGTTGTTCCGACGCATCAACGAACTCAGCAATCTCATGCAGTACGTCCCTGTCTTGTTGCCTCGCGGCGACCTCATGTCCATGATGAGCTAATCTGGTTGTGGTGGTGAGAATTAGTGGAAATGATCCGGAAGAGGGCACAGGTTCGCCATATGGGACCCTTCCCACACCCACCGAGAGCGAGATCATGTCCTCGCATTCGTCCTCCAGCACGCCCTTCCATGGTTCATCCGCTGGTGCATCCGTTTCCGAGTGGAACACGATGGCTTCTGCCGGGTTCAATCCATATTTTCCCATAACGCCCGGCGAACAGACCATGTACAGTAGCATCATTTCGTGAACCCTGACTCTTTCACGCCGTCGTCTTGTTATATCCCACTCTTGATACTTTTTATTTACTCGGTGTGCTGTGTCGCGCTGGTCTGTGACTCTGTACGATTAGGTATTTGTCCTAGACTTTACTACATCTGTAACATTTATACGTCATGTACTCGTCACGCGATACACACATGTCCGTCCACGCCGTCGGTTACATAGAGACAAAAGAGGCTGATCATTCGCAGCTGTTTAGCGAAAAACGAAAGACACGTTGCGACGCGGGATCCGCCAACCTTGGCTGCGGTGCGAGTTGCCACCGGTCGCGCTCGATAAAAAGCACACGACTGGCGCGAGTGACGAGGACGACGGTGGAGAGACGTGTGGCGTAGGGCTTGTCCTCGATGGAGATCGGGTCGACTTGGATCGTCTTGCGCAACTCTGAACGCTCGCGGGGTGGCTCGGCGGACCGCCACCTAAGACAAGGTTTGAGACGGCCAGAGACGGCAGAGAGCGTACCCACGTCAGCAGATCAAAGAGGCGTTCTGCGAGCGCCTCGTCGGGCGTGCCTGCTGGCAGCGCATCGAGCAGACACGCGAACGCGTGCAGGCCGTGCTGCACCTTGGGCCAGTCGTCGGCGCCGCTGCCGTCTATCCCGTTTGAGAGCGCGCCGAGGGGCTGCTGGGCGCGGTACGTGATGGGGCCGCCTGCGCCGTGGTTGGTGGCGAAGACCGCCTCGAAGGCGAGCGGGCTGGTGGTGGCGGGTGCGATAAAGACAGCGTTGAAGCCGGCGTAGGATGCGTCGCTGGGGACGAGCTGGCGCACCTGGGCTGCGAGCGGGTGCGAGGGCGGCGCGGCGAGAAAGGACGAGACGAGGTCGCCCCGCGAGCGGGCAAACGTGGCGGAGGGCTCGGTGATGTTTGTCCTGGGGACGCGTCGGGCGGTGGGACACTCGGACGGACGGAGACTCACAAGAGACCGATCTTGCCTGCGCGACTGATCCCAAGCCAAGTGCCGCCGGCCTGTAGGTCGACGCCGGAGAGAACGTCTCCACCAAAGGAATGGAAGCTGGCTGGGTGGGTGGGCCTGGCAAGGAACTCATCCCGGTTACTACAGAGGATGCTGATCGCAAACGATGAACACCGCAGGCAGAGTCTGCAGAAGCCACGCACAGAGCGTAATCGGGGTGCTGGAGGGCGAAGAAGGCGACACACATTCTCAGTGAAACAGCGGATGAACAGATGTTGCTGTCCGTTTGAGGGTCTCCGAGGAGGCGACCAGAGATCGCATCGACCGTGTTTCGACACGGAAAATCTCAACACCGTGATGGACGGCGACCACCTCGTTCTCACGCCCGTTGCAGCAAACCAGCAGATACCGCTCGTAATGGAGTCATTGAACACGGTCGTCCTTGATAATGGCGGGTCGGCCATCAAGGCCGGCGTCGTCGGCAGAGACGAGGCAGTCCGGTGAGTCTCTCGCGCAGCCCGTACCGATGGAACTCGACCTGCGTTCCAAAGGATCATTCCAAATGCTGTTGTCCGCTCCAAGGGGGACAGGTCCACCTACATCGGGCACGAGATCGCCCGCTGTAAAGATTTTTCCTCCCTTCATTATCGACTTCCTTTTGAAAAGGTGCGGGGGGATCAACACACCGTGCTGTGCGCAATCTCACTCCACCCTGTACTAGGGCTATCTGGTAGACTGGGATGCCCAAAAGGCCGTTTGGGACGGGCTTTTCTCCACAGAGGCCCTCGCCGTGTGTACCCTGTCCCTCGCCTTGCTCGCGTCACTATAACCCCCGCAGGTCAACGCCTCTGATTCCTCGCTCATCATCACTGAACCTTATTTCAACCTGCCAAATATACAAGACATATACGATCAGTTTGTCTTCGAGGAG
>JBBPUC010000538.1:0-16620 GCA_038094375.1 Tubosaeta aff. heterosetosa
CAGTCGCCCACGGCCCTCTCTCCCCCTCCGCACTCGCTCGAGCCGCCTCCGCACGTCCACCAGCCCGCGTATCATCTCACCCGCCCCTGCGCCTTCACCCTCCTCGCTCGCCTGCAACGCTGGGTTTGATGGGTCCGCCAGCTCCACTTCCAGCGCGGCGAGGTCCGCCTGGAGTGCCCGGAGTCGTGCAGGCAAGGGCACAGGGCGCGTGGGCGAACGTGAACGCGAACGCGAGGAGGGTGAAGGTGGGTATGCATACCGCGTGCGTTGGCCTATCCCGAACACAAACACAAAGGAGTAAGCCACACAAGAAACGAAACGAAAGAGAGAGGCGACGCACGAGCGCGTTCGGCCTTGCGAAAGTGCTTGGCAGCGTCGTCGGGGCTGATCAGATGGCTCACGTCGAGCTCTTCGGGGTTCGTTGGAGCATCGGCGCCGGCGCGTGCGCGGGCACGAAGTGTGGTGGGTTCGTCGTCGCTTGAGTCTGCGCCCTGTGCGAGATCAGCGGGTTGTTGTTGGGTTGGAATGGGAGACACACGTCGCCGTGGGACGAAGGAAAGACGTCTTCTGTTTCGTAGACATCTGGTGCCGTGTCCTGGATTAAAACTAGATCAGCTGAGGACTGGCAAGAGAGGTATGGTACGAACAATATCGGGGAGGTTGGCGTATTTGTTGGCACTCATGATCAATGAAACAGTTCACGCTCGGCGACTTTTTCCACCAAGTGAGCGTGATAAAAGCTTGAAGCAAAGCCGAGCCAAAAAAAATCGTCACCTGAGCGATTCGAACACTCGCGGTCAAAGACCAACCGCTTTGCTGGATAGCAGGCGATCCCGTTAACCACTCCGGCAAAGTGACCATACTTGGTGTTGCAATACAAACTTACAGTAACAAGACTACATCATACTGTTAAGATCTGCATGTCCCGTTCTTCGATCAAATCACATCTCTGATTACCAACGCGTAAACGATCAACGACTATGCAATGAGATAATACAACCTCCAGGCCCACCCAAACCGTCCTTCTAGGTTTGTCTTGATCTCTTGGTCGTCCAGCTCATCATCGAAACATTCTACATGTTCGTCTGTATACAGGTCGACGCTATAAATGTCAACTATATCAAACTTGTTCGTGAGCCCTGTTGCGTAACCACCAGAGTCGGAGGGGATTAGAGGTGTAAATTCGTCGGTCAACTCCGAGGGTGGATCACCTGAAGCCACCGGAACAGTTGGGGAGGTGTTCTTGGCAAGTACCCAGGCGATGTACATAACGATCATGACGGGTATCTCGATGTAAAACGAAACGAAATCCACAGCGGAAAACGTTGGGAATATGGAGGACCAGCCTTGGACTGCGAAGATGAGTACTTGATTATGGGACAGAGGGCAACTTACTGAGAATCAATGCCGACACGCTTGTGATCTACAAGGGTGTGAGGACGCGTCGGGAGCAAAGGGCTGTGAAACATACGACAAAATAAGGACCCCACGGCCAGGTCCATCGGACGTAAAATTTGAGCTCATCCACTGACCGGCCTTGGGTAAGCCATGCTTTTCTGAATCTGTAACTAGCGAGGCCGATAGATAGCCATGCAATCTGCAAGCAGTGAGAATAGACGCGATAGAGTGTACTTGATCTTACTTGGTTCGAGACACCGACGATATTTTGTAGCCAACCCCAAAGTTGACCACTACCAATAAAGCTACTGGCAAAACACAAGATGCTAATACTGCTGGTGGCTAGCAAGGCGTATATGGGAACGCCTGCGGGTGTGGTCTTTGAGAAGATGGCAGGAGCGTGTCTGCGTGGAGAGACGACAGAAAGGCCATAGAGAACGCGAG
Organism: Tubosaeta aff. heterosetosa; assembly: GCA_038094375.1. Classification (NCBI taxonomy): domain Eukaryota; kingdom Fungi; phylum Basidiomycota; class Agaricomycetes; order Boletales; family Boletaceae; genus Tubosaeta; species Tubosaeta aff. heterosetosa. Next base: position 1,843 of record JBBPUC010000538.1, read on the forward strand.
TGCCGGCAAAGAGAGCGTGATTTCCGGCGGAGAAGACGGAAGTGAGAATGACGGTGTTCATGAAGGAAGCGGCAACGGCTGGTGAGGATAAGAGCGAGGACTACATGCGAGAGCGAGGGACATACTTGATCCGGCCAACTTGAATACAATGGTGAATGGCGACGTTGTGGTGGATCTGTTCGAGAGGTTTGGGTAATCCCAGGGGACTGTGACAATATAAGCGGGGAAGGAACGCCGGAAAGCGAACGAACCATTGAGGCCAATTAGCAAAACACTCAAGATATAAAACAAGAGGATTCTGGGGGAGCGTGTCAAGACAGGCCTAACACGAGCAGCTCTCTTACCGCCAGAAGACGAATTTGACGACTTTGGGCATGTTCCGGGACGGGTTCTTTGTCTCTCCGGCTGTGATGCCGAGACTTTCGGTTCCGCCGTCTGGCCAGGAATAAGCAATGAGAAAAGAGGTAGACGAAAGGACATGCATGCGAAGCTGGCAGTGACAAATACTTTTGCAAAGCCAGAGAAGCCATTAACAAAGGGTGCACCTGGAATGGACCAATAGCGAGCACCGATGTAGGTGTGCTCCGTGTTGAGACCAACGTTGACGCATATGCCGAGAATGATGAACACAACGATGGTAGTGACCTTGAGGAATGCAAGCCAGTATTCTGAGGGACACTGAGAAGCAGATGGGAAGCAAACAAGGAACGTATGCACCTAGTTCGCCATATGCGCGGACATGGATAGCATTTATAGAGACGAGGATGACCCATGCGAGGACACTGACGACCCATGGGTTCCAGGAGGTCCAAAACTGGAGGACAAGCTGGGCAGCGGTGAGATCAGACGCGACTGAGACGGCGTCGTTGAACCAATAGTTCCAAGAAAGTGCGAATCCGTATGATGGGGAGAAGAAGCGTGTCGTGTACGCGTTGAACGAGCCTGGGGGGGTTGAACAGACATGAAAGGGAGAGACAAAGAGCTACCTGCGATGGGATACTGGGTGGCCATTTCGCCGAGCAACAAGAGGGTCACGTAGACGATGAACCCAATGATGGCGTAGCATATGAGTATGCTTGCTGGGCCACCCTCTGCGAGCGACTTGCCAGTACCGAGAAAAAGACCAGTGCCGATGGTCCCAGCGATGGCGATCATCTGGACTTGTCTCGCTGAGAGTCCCCGCTGCAGGCCAGACATGGTTCGGGTCAAGCTTATCTCACGACGGCCATGTCCACGACGCTCGTCGACTTTGTCTCTGCAACGCCCCCACCGCTGACGGCCCATCTCGTACCGCTTGCGCCGCTCATCCACCAGCTGCGACACTTTGTCGACGTTGTTTCGTGGTCTGCGCCATGGGAAGAGTCGGCGCTCCTCGTCGCTCTGTGGTGGGCCATACTCCTCTTTGCTGATCTGACTCTCAGGTGCGTCCGTTTCTTGTCCCAGTTCTCTGACTGACTCTTTGTAGGTTCTTTCTGCCCGTCGCGGTCCTTTTCGTGCTCGTTCTTCGTCACTACTCGTCGTCTGCACCCTCTCCTCCTCCCCCGCCTGCGACTGAATCGACTGTTCATGCACTCATCGACGATCTCGCTGTCATCCACGCGTTTCTCCCGGCGACATCTATTCCACCTCCGTCCATGACTTTTCTGCGCATCGCCGTGTTTCTTTACCCTCCTTACCTCGCACTCACTTATTTTGTCCCGCTGCGCATTTGCATTGCCATCGCTGGCACTCTGCTCTTCATACACCACGCGCGCTGGGCACGTAACGCACGTGCGGCACTCGTGCACAGCGCACATCTCCGCTGGGCATTCCATCATGTCTATGCGCTCTTCTCCGGAACTCCCCTCCCCGCTCCAGCCTCGCCCCCGCCCGAATACGCCTCGCGCCCTACATCCGGCTTTACAGAGTATACCAACGCCGTCTCCAACCCAGATCTCGATGACTCTGCACCCCGCCCCTCGCCGCCCGTCCGGTTCCTCTTCACCGTGTATGAAAACCAGCGCTGGTGGGTCGGCCTCGACTGGACAGCCGCCCTCCTCCCGGGCGAGCGCCCCTCTTGGTGCAGCGCATCCCAGCTGCCTCTTCCCCCACCCTCCACATTTTCTCTCCCCTCCCCCACCACGTCCTACGTCCCCGTCGGCAAACACGGCAGGGCAAAGCGCATCGCCAGGTGGACATGGGAAGAACCAGAGTGGCGCGTCGTTGTGCGCAAGGAGGGTCATGACGGCCTATGGAGGGTCGAAAAGGCACCCCCGCGGGACAAGGATGCCGAGGACACGACAGCCGCACGCGTCTTGCGCGCGGCACGGGGTAGCGCCAGTGGCTCGCCTGAGCGAGACAAGAAACCGCTCCCAGAGCAGCACGCCCAAGATCCATCCATCATCCCGGCGCACGAGGACGATATCGTGACTGACCCGGAGGGTTGGGTGTATGGTGACAACAAGTGGGAAGGCGCAAGCAGCAAGGGGGGTATGGGCAAGTATACGCGATACCGTCGATGGACCCGCATCGCCATTCTCACAGAGACGGTCGAGCTCGTCGGTCCTGGCGATTTTGGTGTTGTGCGGGACTCGACGTTTACTGTTTCCAGTACGGGGAATACAGCTTCGATGGTCACAGCTGGGGTTGCATCCCCAACTTCGTCCAATTTCTCAGACTGGGAGAGCACCGGGTCGACAAGCGAACATCAGAAAGATCAGAGGGATTCTGGAGGTGCCCGGGGTGTGCTCAGACAGCGGTTAAAGGCAGCCATGGATGGGTCCACCCACTGACGTTTGTTCTCGGATGTATGTATTATTATCCTCGTGCTTTCGTTCCTACAGCGGAATGTAATGGTTTTTATGTCTGTCTCCACACTTTGATAGTCCCGTCTGCACTCGCAGTGATCATTTCTCCTGCCTCGCTCGGATGATGCTCGGTCCAAGTGATCACCTTGTTGTGAACCTTTGGTGGCGGGTTCGGCTGCAAAATCGCCGCCTTGAATGACATGAGTTTCTGACACAACGCTGGCGGACCCTTGACCTACATCTACCAAGTCCCAAGCCCATATCTGTCCATTTTCATCACCGCACACCACACTCGCTTCTTCATGTCCAAAGCAGGCGTGACAACGATACGACGTGTGCGCGTGACCCGTAAACGCATTCAACAACTTGCCCGTTGCCGCATCGAACAGCCTTACATGTGAGTCGAGCGTGGCGACCAGGAGCGTCGTCCCATCTGCCGACGGCACGACCGACGTCACAGGTTCTGGGACAACCATAAGCACATGCACTTGCGGGAGAAGGAACAGACGCACGCCCGACAAAGTCTGCACGAAGCTCGCCTTTTCGGAGGTCATACGTACGGACATAGCCATCCACTGACCCGGCGACGATACTCGCCCCGTCGACGTGCAGCGTCTGCACCGCATCGCGCGCCTCCTCGAGCACCTGGATCGGGGCGCGGGATTGTGCCCTAATTTGACCGAGTTGAGTGGAAGCGTGAACGAGACAACGACGTACCGTAGATCCCAGAGTCTGATGGTCGCATCGTACGAGCCTGTGGGGCATCAGAAACAGAGGGACGCAAAGCGGGAGTGGGCGCACCGCTCGCCAGGACACTCGCGTCCGCGTTGAACTCGACAGCGTGCACCTTGCCCATATGCCCCGCCATCCTCCGGATCGTCACGCCCGTCGCCACGTCCCAGACAAACACGGACCGATCCCCGCCCGAGGAGGCAAACTTGGCATTGTCGTGACTCCTGCGCGGCGTCAGCGGGGCAACACGGCACAGTGCGGGGGACATACACGGAGATGGAGAGGACCTCGTACCCGTGGGCTTCGAAGCACTTGATCTCGGTGCCCAGGTCGGGATTCCAGAGGCGCACGGTGCGGTCCTGGCCGCCGCTGAGGACATACTTGGCGCTGCCTTTGGCGTAGCGGACGACGTGTACAGGGCCGCGGTGGCTGCTGAGCGTCGTGTGGAGTCTGCGGGCGAGGGTTGGTGGGCCTCGTGAGGGTGCCATGGCGTATCAAAACAAGGATGTTGTATATCCTCTTCGCGACGATACACTGCGCAGATTGTCTCTTCACCGAGAAGGCTGGTACGCGCTCAAGTAGGTCAAAAAAGATGTGCTCTCATCTCCGCATAATGGCATATTCACGATGTCTTGGTGCGTATCTAACTTCACGCTTGCGCTCGCTTTCTGTCTTAGCTTGCACTATATTCTTTCCGGTGTTCTACCGCTGTCTCCAATTTCTATTCTATACTTGTGCGTGAAGTGTAACTCGTTGCCTCAGACAGCTTCTCTTTGAAGAGCTTTTCCGCATCTGTCCAAACCCGAGCATTCTGCCGATCGGGAAACGTCAACAATGAAGGAAGTAAATCCGCGCTGAACTGTTCTGATGCCTCCCGAGGGAGCAATGTTGGCAGATGATCAATCGATATCACCGAAAGAGGCGGTAGGCCATCACTACTAGGTACGTCAATCATCCGTTTATAAGCACAACCTACTCAAATGCTTACCCGAGTTCCACTGCGACTGTAGGGTTTGAGAAGGTAGTATTGATGTTATAAATGGGTATGGGGTTAAATGGATTGGTAGTGTCACAGCTGACATCTACAACGACGGACAACCTTCGTCCTTGGCCAGCCACGCTGATCTGTTCTTTTGTGAGGAAGGATGGGATAGGTGACGAGAGGTAAATGCAGTTTATAAATATGTCGACGTCGAGGATCTCTTGGAACGGCCCACCCTTGGCCGTCTCCGCCAAGTCCCACTCGAGGATATCGGTCCTATAGTGCGAACGTCAGCTTCGGTTCACTTCACACAGAAGCATACACACTCTTCGAGACCTATTTTGCGCAGGAGATCGACAGCACCGCGTCCGCATCGTCCGAGAGCACCGATCACGAGTGCCCTGACGCCCTTGCCGCTCCCGCCGAGTACCTTTTTGACATCACGCACCATCGCCGCCTCATTTTCGTAGGGCTCGAGACGGCCCAATTTCTCGCCCTTTTTCTGCGCGGCCAGAGAGAGCGCACCGGCTGCTGCACCTGCAAAGCCAGCGTGGAAACCAAACGCGGCGACCCGACGACCAGTACCATCAGTGAGAAATTCAAGGTCGTAGAGCGTGCCGCCGCCTCTGTTGAATCTATCGAGGACCGAAGCCCAGCCTGCCTGCTTTTTATAGCAATGGGCAAATTGGATGTGAGTATGGGGTAACGGATCGTTGGAGATAGGCAGCTCTTTGAGACCAATGATCGGGATGTCGGTCGGTGCACCCGGCCAAGAATTGTTGGCAGCAAGGCGGCAGCCAACACTGAGAACACAACGTGAGTGGAACGAATAAAAGATGGGTTGGGGCGAACATACGCTTCGAACTCGGAGTCGTCGAATACACGCTGGTCGTCGCGCTCGACAATGATTTCGAATCCGGCATCGATGAGTTTCTTCGCCGTAGTCGGAGTCAGCGCAGAGCGTCGTTCAAATTCTTTCTTCTCGCATCGCAGCCAGAGTTGGGGCATTTTGATGATGCGGTTGATGGCTGACTCGATCGCGAGATTATATAAATAGTTTTGGTCGCAGCCCTTGGCCTTTCGTACGTTTAGCATCGAGGATTGGACACAATACTCATTGCCGTCACAGTCAAGCTCTAAGGCTATTCCAACGTCCTTTGAATCAGGCCATTGCAACAGTGCCATGTCATATGTCATGATTTCGGACAAGGTTCGTGAGACCCCATGGTGGTCACTAAAGGAACACCAAACACAGACAGATCACGACCCTTGCCACACAGGAGTTGTGTAGATCGGTGGCATTCAATCCAAACATCGACCGCCATCCATTGGTTGTGCTTGGCCAACGACTCGGTCTCAACATAGCTTTTGGTGGTCACTATAATGTCTGGTTCAAGGATGCTTTTATCGCTAACCACCTTCTCGTTCGTGTCAAAATGACAGATGACGGAACGTTCGTATCAGCCGTTGCTGTTGAGTTGCTTTACCCAAATGAAAGGGCACTTTTCAACGTTCTAAGTATGGTCCAATCAATATTGGAGTTACCGGACAGCTGGCTGGCTGTCTCCTGTGGCTCCTCGCCAAGGACCGTTGTGTTCAAAAATCTTTTGGATCGAAAACCTCACCACCCTAGACAGGCGATGTAGTTGTGGGAGACGCCGAGCTTCCATACTGCCAACTCATGAGACCGGTCATACACGCGTGTGTCGCACACTTGACGCCATGCTTTTCCAAACTCACCAAGTTACGGCGCGTCCACGCTGGTCACAAGGGCGATTGGGCACTCGCGAGCGACACAGTATACGCCTCGTAAAACAGCCTGTAATTGTTCTGCGTCGTCGCAATGACACGGTTCCTACGCAGCCGACGTTACCTTGTTGGGTGAGTTGTTCAGATGCCAAGTGCTAGGGCGGCTTCGGTGGCGGTCAAGTACCCCACCGCGGCCAACCCTGGCCGTTCCAGCCCGACGGTGTCCCAAATACGAAATGTCCTGCCAACGGGAAGGGTGTGCCGACGGGCGGAGAGGGCGCGATCATCCGCGCCCTGCTGCCTGCAAGCAAGGAGCTCTCGCCTATGCCTGTCTCGCCGAATAAGGGATGTTCACTGAGGTCATAGACTCGCAATAAGATCTGTAGTAGGTTAGGGACATAAAGATGGACAGTGAGATCTGCAATAAGAGGGTCGACGGCTCTTGCGGATCCGGACACGCACCGGGCCGTGTCGGTTTCCCAGGCCACTATTATCACCCGGCGCTAGTACTCTCCCTCACGCGATGGCAACAAAGCGAGGGTTAACTCCTGCGCCGTTACCCCCACCAAAGCGCCATCACGGTGGGTGTCGACCGTCTGCGCGGGGAACCATCACCTCGTTCGACAACGCCTTGTATGATGAGCTCATCTTGTTCATACTCTCCTTCTTGAACGCGAGGGACCTCTGTGCCATGCAGGCAACGAACAAGAACTGTTCCAGACTGGCGTGTGACTACCAGGTACTTGCATATGCGTCGTATTCGATGGGAGATACTCAGTGAAGCAACGGATCTCTGCATTGCCGACAGCTCTGGAAGTCCCTCTTTATCAGAGACTTTGGGAAAACTCGACTCCGAGGAGGCAAGGGATTTTATGGCACAAGAAACGACCGGGTGCTCAAGGGGCTTCCGCCCCGTGCATCCATTCCAGCAGACGATGCCCAGAGCCTCAACTGGAAGCGGATGTACCGCATAAGCTCAAATTGGAGAAATGGTGGGCTATCAAGGCGACTCTCTTGATGGCTATCTTATCCATGCGAAAAAGGTCGCTGCACCGTAGATAGCTGGGATACCGCCATGCAAGCCACACCCGCCTTAAGCCTTGCCCGAACAGGACACAAGTCTCATGTCGTGCTGGCCGGCACTGTTACCATTTCGGCTTCCTCAGAGATGTCTAGCCAACCTATCATCTTCCTTAGATCCCATCCGGATACGGTTCATATACTTAAGTGCAGACCGAGCACTACCTCAGCTCCTGTGGGAATAACCACCATAGCCATCGACCAGTCTCGTCCATCGTCTTCGACGCCAAAACAAGCCAGTATTCTCCGTTTCGCGGCTTTCTTATCCACAGGGGAGTTCTGTATTTATGACTACGACCCCTTATCGTACTCCCCGTCCCCGAAGCTGGCTTATATACCCTTACCCCGCCATCGATTTCCCGTCATGCACGCGGCATACCATCATCCCCTGCTCGTCACGCTGTCTCACACCTTCACACTCATGGTATACGATCTTACCGGAGACACCGTCACGCACACACACTCACTTAGCTCGTTTACGAGTCATCCCCCAACCTCTTTGATCTTGTCCGCCGTGCCTTCATCGACGTCATACAAACTTGTCTTGGCATATGCCATCCCAGTATATCCGGCACACTGGAGCGTCGGTGTGACTGAGCTGATCATCTCATCCTTAGGTCTTGCTTCCGCACTCTCCGGGACAAGCACAACGGCATCCCCGGCCAACTTTAGCGTGACTAGGACACGCTCCGCACGCGCTTTTGATGTACCTCAAGGCTGGATAGACGACGACAAGCTGCAAGCCATGCGCGCCCAATGGGGCCGCAAAGTCAAGCGAGTCGCAGACACTCAGACGGACGGCAAATGGGTCGTCCTCGCGCCGGGTGACGCTCCGTCAGACGCGTCGTCATCGTACGTCTCCTCGCCGAGCCACACAGCGACGCAACTCCAGCTGTACAGGCTGTACATGCCCTCGTCGCACGCGCCCAGGCTCGTGTTCGTGCGCACGCTGCACGGACCCGTGGGCCCTGTTTCTGCGCTCTCGCTCGCAGACGGTCGGTGTGTCAGTCTCGGAGCCGACGGCTCGATATGGGTGTGGGATCTCGAGGGTGGACAGGGGACCGAAATCGCGGGATCCGTAGGAGGAGAGGGACGTGTAGGGACCGTCGCGTTTGACGAGCGACGGATCGTGACTTGTGGGGTCAGGGGGATGGAGGAACGGCGATTTGATATCTAGGATGTCAGGCGGAACGTATCCAGGCTTCCATTTTTATGAAGCTCTGAAAGGACAGAATGAGCGTCTTGTGACCTCGATTCAGATTGGGTGCATTTGCGAATAGCTAGGAGGAAATTCGATGGAGGTGGGTTTTAATAAACCTCCGATCCGCTTCATAATTGTCTGTCACAAGTAAAGGGGGCGAAAAAAAAGCGGGGTACTTGCGGGTGGTGCAAATTCGCAGCTTCCGAAGCACTCTAACCCAGTTGGGAAGGTAGTAATCCATACGCTTGGCAAGCCAAGCTCTTGCAAGCTCTTGGCCATATCTCTGGACACACGTTCAACCTGGCGTGGCCAGCGACTTCACAAGGCGTGTTCATCGATAAGGTTGTGGTATGGTCGGTTATGAGCCATCTCCTTGGTCCCGGTCAGTCATCTTCCACCAACTAGCGTGACTTTCCGCCTGAGCCGCAGCTGATTTGCCACTGGCGCCAACGGCCCCGGAACCAAGTACCAGCGCAACGCTTGGTAAGCTCCGGACGAAGAAAAAAGGTATGTGCACCGGCATTTCGAGTCGAGTGGAGTCACTTGGGCACCGTGCCACACGAGGATGGAGTGACGTGTGCGCCTTCTACAGTCGAAAAGCCAAGCCTGCCTGTTTCTTGGCCTCTTCTCGCGTACGTCGTAGGGCTGTACAGCAGATTCGCCGGCTTTCCTTATAATGAGGTGCTCAGCATGTTCGTATCCCCCCAAACCCCACTGTAGGCTTGTCGTGTTAGTGAGTGTCTTTCAGCGTCGATATTTCAGTCGCGTCCGGCCTTTTGATTCTCAGTTCTAGTATTTTTGGTGATGCCAGGCATTAACGCAGAAACACCCGTCCAGGTTTTGGACAAGACCCATAAATTTGCTCCCTTAGTGCTCGAGGTTCAGACCGACATGTTGGTCGACTCACTTTCTCTACCCCACACGGCCGAGTATATCTCGGCTCAAAACGCGCTCGCTAAAGACTGCGCCACCCTCGAGCTCATTGACAACGACATTGAGATATGCCGACAACGTATCGCGCGTGCTCAAGCTCAAATCCATCTCCTGGAGCGTCAGCGCAGCGCCATCCAGCACCGCGTGTCGATCCATCGGGCCCGCCTCAGCCCTCTGCGCACCATCCCCGACCAGCTCCTCCAAGAAATCTTTTCACATTGCTTGCCAGACGCGACTTACGTTGTGCCAAGCGCCCGCGCCGCGCCGCTCGTCCTCACGCACGTGTGTCGCCGCTGGCGCGCCGTCGCACACGGCACCTCGGAACTATGGTCTTCGCTCGCCCTGCACGACCACGGCGTGTGGACCTCGGAACGCGAGCTCGAGATGGCGCACGAGTGGCTCGCGCGCGCGCACATGCGTCCCCTGCGTCTGCGCCTCACGTGTCCGCCCTGGTGGACCACGGGCGAGTCGGGCGTGCTCCGCCTTGTCCGCCAGCACGGCGCGCACCTGCGCGCGCTCTGCCTGACCGCCACCCGGCCGTACCTCGCGCAGCTCCTAGGGGGCACGCGTCTACCTGCGCTGCGCGCCCTCGCCCTCGCACTCCACCCGGCAGACGACCCCGTGCCCGTGCCCGTGTCCATGCCCGCGCCCGCATCCGCCCCGCGCCTGACGCACCTAGTGCTCAAGGACACACCCATTCATCTCGTCCCGCCAGCGCTCCTCATGGGCCTCACCCACGTCGCGCTCGACGCGCCCCCGGACCTCGCCCAGCTCTTTCGCGCCTGCCCGCGCCTCGCGCACCTTGCGCTCGCCCTGCCGCACGCATACGCGCCCGAACTGCGCACGGAGCGCATTGTGGGCTTGCTCCGCACGCTCGAGATCCGGCTAGACGCGGACGCGCTCCGGTTTGGGGACCCCGCGGCGCTCGGGGGGCTTCTGGACCAGTTGGAGCTCTCTGGGCTCGAGCATCTGATCATCGCCTCCCCGGACTGTGCAGTGGTGGAGGTGCCGGCTGCGGTTGGGTTGCTAGGGCGGCGGCTCGAGTGGCGGGTGCTCGGCGTCCCTGGCAGACAGGGGGATGAATTTGAAAACTGGTTATTGTGAGGAATTTGTCCTATGGACTTGAATGTTCAATGGATTCGGGGGGACAATATGTGCTGGAATGGCAGGTAAATTTATTCCGCCTGGACCCTCAAAATTAAGGACCATGCACAGGTCGGAGTGGCCTGCATTCGAGGTGGCGGAATGATCTACATTCATGTCCATGCACTAAATGAATATCCTGTCAGTGACATTTGAATGCATGACCGCCATGAAAACAAAGGACAGTGAGCCGTGTTGACGCAACCAATATTATACTCTACAACCAGAGGGAACGTCGTGTTCACCCAAAAGCGAGTGATATAGTAATTTATTTCTGTGCTCCAATCAGGCCAAGCACCAACATGCGTCTGCTGATAGGATCGGAGCCCGCTGGCAACGTCTCAGCGTTATCCAACCACCAATTCAGATGCGCCCTCATGATCTCGGCCGAGGGATCCTCCGACTCTGGTATCCTGAAACCACGATCGATATGAATGCCAACGCCAACAAAGATCGAGCACTCACATGCCACGCTCACGCAGCGCTTCCTCGAGCTCGGGAACTGTCAAATGCCAACCGCAGCCTTCACGTCGCAACCGTTCGTCATCCAGCGCAATCACACTTAAATGTCTCCGTATCCGCCATCCATTAAGGGAGGTAGGACCCCACGCCGGCAGCCCCAGAATGCTATAGAGGATGAATACATGCAAAGACTTGAACGATGCAGCTTACCGGCACACCGCACCCGGATCGCGCACGTCCTTGATGGTAACGAAACCCGTTTGCGCGCCCTGTTTACATATCGCTTCGAATACGCCACGGTGGGCCACGAGCGCCGTGACCTGCTGGTTACGTGCTCGCGACAAGATGCGGTCCCGTTGACCGGGCAACACACACGTCGAGGGCAACATACGCGGGGCGTACAACGCCACGAGCGGCACGAGCTCCTCTGCGACCAAAATGATCATCAAGAACGGGACGAGCCTGCAAGCGTGTGAGCGACGCCGAGAAGGAGAAAAAGCGCTGACTTGAGCATGTCGCGGTGGTAGGTCTCGATGAAGCGCTGCTCGGCACGCGAGGGCGCCGCACCACCCGACGTAACCCGCACGCGGATCGCCGCGGCCTGTTTCCGGTGGGTGTTGATCGCCTTGAGCCCTCCAAAGTAGAATTTCTAGGATGCGGTCAGCGCGGGTCAGACGGGGACGGGGGACGGACCAAGAGCTGGAGGGCCTGGTGGGCGAACCGCTTAAAGGGCGTGGCGTCCTTGGGTGGGGGGAGCAGTACGCCCTGCTCTGCCGCGGAGACGATGTCCTGCTTTGCGAGCGCGAGCGCGTTGAGCGAGGACTCGAGCGGCTGAGGGAGCGTCTGGTGGCGAGGCGGGCGGTAATACGAGGGCGAGTCGGACGGGGGCCGTCGAGAGGGTGTTGCGTCTGTGCGAAGGGTGGCAGGCTTGACGGGCCCGGGTTTGAGCTCGATTTTCTTGTTGGGCCGTGGGGTGGGAGGTGGTACGGTAGGGTCGGTCGACTGGGTGGACTTGGGTGTGACGGTGGATGCGAGGCGGATACGGACGACTCGGTGCAGTCTATGCCTGGGCTCATGTTCCACGACCAGTCGGCCCAAATACCTCGTCAGCGCAGCATTCCTTCCCGCCGACAGTAACATAAAGAAAAAAAGGGAGGAACAACGAGCAGTGTCACACGTGTGACAGGCTTACTTGCCGCCAACCTTGTCAATTCAATGGTTTAACAGATGACAAGTGTTGGTGACGAAACACTGTCCCAGCCGAAAGATGGCGCAAAGACATGCAACGTTGGATGCTCGTGGCCGTTGACGATATCCTGCCATCATCGCGGGATCATCTCCCAACCCCATCTTTTTTGGAACTCGCCGTTGGCGCGACGCGAATTGACTTGCACTGCCTTAAGGAGGATTCGTCCGGAGTGCTGATTGGCTGTACTTGAAACCTATCGGTGTATGATTAGACCCGATGGCGTTAGCCACCTGGAAAAACTTGCCAGATATCAGTGCTCGCTGATTAAAGTCGACCGACATGAATGTACATATTAGCATTGGGATGTTCTGTTCGGTGGACGCTAACTAATCTGGTGCTACACGTACAGGATGCTATACCGTTTAAAGCACCCGTTATGGTTTAAGTGGGTCCTTTGAGGGTCCACCGTCGCACAGATGAGAGCATACACTAAGTTTTCAGCACAACTCTGGGTCACAACGAGAAGGTGGGAGGGCCGTCAGACCGATGGAAAACAGGAGCAACGCGTATGAAATCAAGTATCTCCTTCGGTCAGCGATCCCCAAGTTAGTACTTGTCAGATACTCACTCGATCGCAGAAATCGGTCCCCGCAAGGACCCGCTCAAGAACCGGCCACGATCACGTTTAGATGACACACGGAGGTACCACCGACTCAAATTAGACAGCGTACTTGTGTCCGTTATGGCTTCTCGTCTTGTGAGAAATATGTGGCCAAACGTCCTTTTTCAGGTTTGATGAACTTTATGCAAGATATCATGACCTCAGAGAGTTGCCCGTTGGGGAAACACACGGACTGGCAGCGATTTGTCAAGACAAAACATATAACCAACTGTTTAGGAAAACAGCCTTATCGCTAGGACGTGAGCAAAGTCCCCTGTGACGCGAACGATGTTTCCTTTTCAGAGGGTAATGCCTGACTGCAGTCATGTGAAGCCTGCAGGTAAGGGAAACCATACGTGATCAGGAGAGTAAAAGCCGTATGTACCTGGGAAACAGGGCCTTTTCTCGCTTGTTTCCATGACGCATGGGCCACCTGTCGACTGGAAAACGTCTTCAACCTCAGCTTGCTGTCATTCGGAACAAATGACAGGAAAAAAGAAGAAGAAAAAAGAAGACGTGCACCCTGCATATGTCAGATTGGCTAGGCGAGAGGCACTAATACATAAACGTTCCTATGAGCGTTTTGCGCCCAACTGCTGTTGAACGACAAACAAACATTGGCGCAGTGGGATTAGAGTGGGATAGAATCCGTCAGCCCGCCGGAACCACATGACCTTTGTCCGATCAGACATAATGCGACCGCAGAGATGACATCCGCTAGCGAGCACGACGTAAACTCAATGGTATCCGGAACCCAGTGGGTCATGATGTAAGTCTGTATTCTGATTATCGCGAGGTCATTGACTGGCAACGTATCGTAACAAACCACTCCGAGACCTGCTCTGGTGCACAATTTCGTCGCTGGCCAACCGACGGAGGATCCCGAGACTTGCAATTCGGGTCAATGGACTAGGCTACCACATTCATTGGATCAATTGAGTTCAAATGAGGAATACGCTGTATTAGGTTTGTGGCTTTATCAGATCTTGTTGACTGAATACAATCCTAGGGTGGCATGTCTAACTTGGCACAGAATGGTCTGTGCGGCGCAGGCAAGAAGGTTTGCACGGAATGTAATGCAGGCGATCAGGTGAAAACCGAAACATACCACCGGCCTTGCGTTTTCCCGGGCCGTGGCAAGGCTAGCACTCGCTGCGAGGTGTGCATTCAAGGCCTTGTCGGGAGTGGATACATGGTCCTGATACCTTGTATGGGAATTAAGCTTGGCGGCTACGACTGGTGAATCGCTTCGGGGCGCCTTGGGAAAGGTCGGGAAAACGACCAAGCGATTACGCATGTTTTATGCACATAAAGGCATGTCGTTTGATATCCTAAGAAAGGTGACGGAGATGAACGCAGCGTTGAGGTTGTGGGTGACTCTCAGGCGCAGTGGGCCCTGTTCCGAAGCCGCATCGGTACGACGACGAGTCCGTACCGCAGGGTCCGAGATGCAAGGCTCCTGAAGCGCCGTGGAGCGTACGCGTGACCATGGCGCCAGTATCTCCTTGGGGGGTTTACGTCGGCAATAGGATTTATTTCTGGTCATATGTTATTGTGATGGGCGAGTTAAACCGCTGCGTATGAAGGGAATATCTCCGACGCTCGGTTGATCTAATCTGTTCTCCAGAGAATGCACCGCGGGCGTCAGCTGAATGGACGCCAACGTGGACTCTCAGCGACCCATAAATGACTACACCGGTACCCACGAGGAGTAGTCATGGTGGGTCCAAGGCCATCACTAGGACTAATGAAAAGTTGTAAGCCCAGATGTCACATGCCAAATGACTTCAAATAGGTACAACTTGATATGACCTTACCTTGTTCTGCAATGCTATATCAAAATTCGGACTTGTTAATCAT